>CAUYQG010058665.1:0-39562 GCA_963574415.1 Tarsius wallacei | reverse complement strand
ATAACAAAAATTTTAAAAAAAGATATTGTGAACAACAGTTTCTTTATTGCTAGCCCACCGAAGCTGGACTGGATAAAGAAAATGTGGTACATATACACAATGGAATATTATGCAGCCATAAAGAAGAACAAATATATGGACTTCGCAGCAACTTGGATGGAATTGGAGTCTATCATACTCAGTGATCTATCACAGAAGCAAAGAACAGAGTACTATATGTTCTCACTCATAAGCGGACCTTGAACAATTATGATACTATTAGAAAGCGTTTGGCAATAATGGGAAACTGTCAGGGGAGGGGGGATCGGATTGGCACCTGAGGGAAACTGCTAGGGGAGGGAGGGGCATACCTCATCAACAAGGGTACCTGCATAATCAATGTTTGTATACCTAAGCCTGAATTGTACCCCATATCTTTATAAAAAATAAATAAATAAATAAAATAACAACTCTTTGTAATATTTAACTAATAGTCCCCAAAACTCTCTTTTCCACAGACAGCCTTTAATTCTGTGAGGAGAGTTGAAGCACTCCAGTGTAAACCACAGGAAATTGTTTTTTGTTTGCACTGTGGAATTGAACTAGGCCATCATGAATCATGGCCCTCACCCACTGGCTCTTTAGCTATAGGTACATGATATGAATACCGCTCAAAATCTAAGAACTCTGGCAAATTTGACACTGTAGGGTGCTCTCATACTTGGCCTGTTTGTATGTAATTTATCAACGCCAAATAGGCCTTCAAGTTGCCAAATGATTTCAATAGGTTGTTTTATAAGACATCCCATCTGATACTCGGGAACCCTCTAGAATGCTTTATAATAGGTACCTACAGTATAGAATGTAATGTACAATGTATGCACAGGAATGGAAAACCCAATATGCCTATCTGTAGAACCGAGAAAAGAGAAAAGTAGCACACCTAACACAGTTACTGGAAACATATAGAATTCTTATTTTGTAGGTGAGAGTTGAAACAAATCACTGAAGGTTGCACATCTCCAGTAGGTTTTCTGCAAGTATTTGAACCTAGATACGACTACCTCTTTCTTGTATACTACATTACCTAACAAAAATAAAACACAAGCAAATCATTTAGCTAATTACCTCTGCAATACAGACTCTGAATGAGGTGAGGCTTTTGTTTTTTATGCTGTTGGCTTAAAAAAAAATCTCTATACTGGTGAGCTAGAATGAATCATTGGCTGAACAGTGCCTGAATGTCTTCAGAGAATTCTGAACATTTGATTGATAAAATCAACATATAATGGATGGGTTTAGAGATATGATTAGTCTTTTTTAAGGAGAACGAATAGTTCTCGATCCAAAGCAAGACTTGACTCATTGGTATCAGCTAAGCTAAAGAAGGAAAAAAATACGTCAAGAGAAAATAGGTTGTCAGCAATGGCAGCTCAGAAAAATGGAGAGAGAGGAAAACTGATGTTGGCAATGCATATCTGGACAGTGTCTAAAGAAAGAACAAATTGAATCTCAAGGATGTGAGCATTGTTTCAGGGAAACTTAATGCTCCTTTGCAGTTCAACCCCCTTATGTTATACATGCCGTTTCCAGGAAGAGACTTGCTACTAGAGGTGGTCAAGTTTGAGATCATTGGCTCGACTAATTTTTGAGGAGATAGAACCTTAATAGATTCAGTTTGAGAGCAAGTCTTTCTCAGGGTTCTTCTACTTGGAATCATTTTTCTTGACATAATTTATTTTCACAAAGTTAGACAATTTTAGGTTAAGAGACTGTTGATTCTACATGGAAAGATAGCAATGACCAGGTATTTCTAGGCTTTAGGAAAAATGATAACCTTCACTAGGAATGGAGATACCCAGAGTTGACCATAATTTGAAATTGAACTAATATGATTCAATATTTGGCAAAGGCTTAAACTCAACCTGCTGATATTAGTGTTCTATCAGACTATATTTAATCCAAGCGTGCCTCCATATTTGATTACTTACATAAAGAACTGCAATCTAACTAAGAATATAAACTGACTGAAAGGCTAAATTATGAGTATATTTTTGTTACAAATAACTGAGGCTCAGCCAATCACATCAGCCAAGTTCCAATCACTGACGGCTAAGTGTTCAAACCATGTCTGAGTAAGGCAAACTCCAAACTTTAACCAATAGAGCTGTCTGTATGCCTCCCTTTCATTTTCTGTACTCTATTTCCATTTTCTATCCATAAATATTGTTTGACTACATCGCAGACTGGAGTTCTCTGAACCTGTTCCACTTCTGAGGACTGCCAGACGTGAGTTGTTTTTCGCTCAATTTAACTCTGCTAAATTTAATTTGTTTAAGGTTTTCCTATCAACATTAGATCCTGGCTATTTCTATCTATTATATTAACTAGAAAGGTTAGTTTATGGTGACAAATAGATCTATAGGTGTGGTTCACTCAGCACAATAGAAGTTAATTATTGCTCTCATTACAATAAAGACTGGTTCCAGTTTGGTAGGAGTAAGTTAAACCATGTTGAAGATTCAACCCATGTTGAAGAGTTTTCTGGTCATGTCTTTAAGTGGTACATATCACTTCTGCTCATATTTCATTAGCTGCAATTTAGTCACATGATCAATAGAACTGTAAGGGGCATTAGAAAATGTACCCTGACTGTTTCCAGGAATACAAGGAAAGCCGATCTTGCCAACACCATTTACAACCAGTCTAGCAAAATAAATGTTATTTGTAGAACTAAAATCATAGAAGGAATATGTTAAATGTTAAATACAGTTTTTTTTCTTTTTCAGTCTCCTTAAAGCATTTCTTGAGTGTATATGCGTATTTTTTGTCACTATAACATTTCCCCCCATTTTTGTCTTCCTGTCTTTTCCTCTCTGGCAAAGCTTATTGGAAGACCCAGGTTTTGGAGTGAGATGATCTGGAATTGAAGGCCAGCTGTTTTTCATTTCAGCTACATCAGTTTTAGTTTCCTCATCAGCAAAATGAAGGCAAGGTTCTAGAAGACCAGTCTGGGATGAGGTCTGATGTTAGGAAGATTCTGTGTTTTGGCCGTATCTGATACTATTGGCACAATCTGGTCACTAGAAAAATACGAAATAATATACCTTTGGGCTTAACTAAAAATTTTCACTTGATACTTTCAACATCTTTTGCTTTATTCTTTATTTTTCCTTCATTAATTTTAATGAATTGTACTTTACATACAACATTCACTATTTTTAAGTGTGCAATTTGATAAATTTTGACAAATGTACTCAGTAGTGTAATAGCAGTCATAATATATAATATTAATATGTATTTCTAATAACCCAAATCTTCACTCATGGTCCTCTGCAGCCAATACATTTCACTGTATTCCTGGTCTCTGACAACCATTGATATGATTTCTGTCAATACAGCTTCTCCTTGTTTAGAATTTTATATAAATGGAATCATAAACTTTGTTTTCGTATGTGGCCTCTTTCATTTAGCATAATGGTTTTATTTCTACCTGTGCTTTGTGTATTTCAATGGTTTACTTCTTATTATTGTTTAATAGTATTATATTATATAGGTATACCAAATGTATTTATGAACTCTATTCATTAGCTAATGGACATATGTATTGTTTTTTTTTATTTTGGATAATATGAATACATCTACCATGAACATTTGAGTACAAGTTTTCATGTGGACATATGTTTTCATTTCTTTTGAATCAATACGTAAGAGTTGAAAATCAATGACCATCGTGCTTTGTTTTGATGCTTACTCATTTTCTATGTGTTTTCTAACCTGGCTTCTCTTATAGCTGGGGAGAAAAAAATGCTTTGCATAGAAAGAAATAAATTTTATTTACTTAAATCAGATAAGCTTTCATTTAATACCTTGTGGTCTTTATATGGAAACATCTCAAGCTTGGCTAATGTGAATTTGACAGAAAAATAGCAACATAATAGCTAAAAGTTTCTTCCAGTTATTAAGTACTGAGTTAGGGTCTTGATCACCACTATAACAAGTATTTAAATCTCAATAACTCTACATTGAGAAGTTTTAATGTTGTTTTTAAAAAATTTATAAACTAAGATACAGTGATGATTGGACTTGCTCAAGGTCACTAGTTAGAAAGAAGTACAGACAAATCCAAACCCAAATGTACCTGACTTTTAATTCCATGCATTTCTCATTGATCTATGTTTTTGAATCTGCAAAGCTGTGGAAAACTTTCTGGCAATGGAGAGCTCTTCATGGTTCTGTCTGTGAGAAGAGCCATCTGAGTACCTGGTGGCTCCTCTTCCCTTACCAGGTATCTTTCTACCTGTTACAGATCATGTAAAGCAAATATTGCCCACAATTACTTTTTGCCTTACATAAAGTCTACTTGGAAATTGGGTAGTTATTTCCATCAGACTCCTTCTCAATACAAAGCTCAAAACAAAACAACACACACACACACACACACACACACACACACACACACACACACACGGTTTTAAATAAAGAATATTATAGCAATCCTGGGTAAAAGAGATGTTTCTCCCAAATTAATCATCACCTCAATAAGGAAAGATAATTTCTCACAATAAACAAACTTCTTAACAACACAAATACGCCCAACATTTTCACCCTTCCCTTGAAGTGTACCATGTTAATCTGACTCTAGAATATCTAGTCTCAATTGCATTCATGATCTAGACAATGACAAAGAGGGCAAGGATAGTACTTTGTAATTTTTAAACTGCCTTATCTTTACAAATAACATTGAAAACTTTTAGCTATTTTATCTATGCCTTGCTTGCAAGACTAAGAATGGTGTTTGCTCACAGAATGTTCTCAAAAAAGTACTTATGCTAAAATGCAAAGTCAATTTATCACTTCTTTTATTAGTTTCAATGGTATCATCCTAAAAATATGAAATTATGTCCTACAAGTAAGAATACTTTTCGGCAATGGCTAGAGAGAGTACTCACAATCACAAATAGAATACTGCAATCATAAATAGTGTCATTATATAAATTAATAAAATAAAATAATTCATCTATTTTTTATTTTATTAGATTATTAAATTAATGCTATTTAAAGCAGAGTGGGTGATCTAAAGAAGTCAGACATAGGTTCATTTGAGTGATACTTGATACAGTAATTAGGGTATCTTATAAATGTTTTCTTTTTCCTCTTTCTCTCTGTTCTTTCCTTTTCAATAAAGCTTGTGTGAAGAGATGCAGTCTTTGACACAGGATGATCTGGTATTGGAAGCAGGCTCTTTCACTTTACATCTACAAGATTTCGTCAAGTTTTAGGTTTCTACTCAGTCAAATGAAGGTAATAATATCTTCTTAGGTAAGAGATATAAACCTCCTTCCCATGATGAGCTCAGGTGCATGTGGAATATTCATGAAATATTTAAAAGATATTGGGTGGGTAGGATAAAATTGGACAGTCAAATTAGTGGTATAGGAATTTGGGAGGCATTAGGTGGAAAGACCTTTGAAGCCCAGGCAAGGACAAGTTTGCCCACGGAGACAATGTAGTCAACAGGACCCTGGGAACATGGGCTAGGGACTGTGGAAGCATCAGCATGTCAGGAGTGAGCAGCAGTGACTCAAAAGCAATGTAGCAGACATTTTCCGAGAGGAAGTGCATACCAAGTTCTCCTGCATATTTGTGGACTGAAGCTGCAGCACTGTGCTATTTTTATGAGGCTTTTGTTCAGTTGATTAAAAAAATTAGTATCCTTGAAAAGAGCATTGAAGAGCACCATGGGAAACCTATAATTGTCTAAATATCCAAGTTTTCTAAGTTGTTGATGACAGCTGGTTGAGCAGTCTTTTCTTCTACTCTCCAATTTAGAGGAAAATGCTGCCAACGATCTCTTGCCAGCAGAGGGACCAGCCTGGATGTTTTCCTTGTAGGAGAGGCTGTTTTGAGGGTGAAAGTGAAGAGAGTGCCCAGCATGTCTGACAGTGAAATCTTCATCCCTGGCTTGATCAGGCTTTGCTCTTGGCTCCACTTAACAAATATCCTACTTATTGAGCATCTATCACATATTGGGTTGGGAAATTTAGGACAAAATATGAGTGAAAAGTAGACTCTGCCAGTGAAAATTTTACAATCTGGTGTAAGATAGAGCCATACCAATTTCTAGAGACAAACACACAAAAAGAATGCCTAACACCATGCCTGGCCCCAGATTTGTTTATATTTTCTTTAGCTGGAGAGGAAATTTTCATTGTGTGCCTTCTATCTGTCTTGGGGATTATTAGGTTTTTACCGATATTGTGGAAAAGGTATTATTACCTGCATTTTAAAGAAGAGCAAACTAGGTCTAAGAAATTTCAACTTACCTAGGATTACAAAGTCAACAAAAAGAGTAACGATAAAATATTAGCTGGTTCTATCAAATGCAAAGCCTCATTTATTGCCTGACATCATTTATTAATGCAGAAAACCAACTGTAAAATTTTAAATGGGAATTCACTGTTCACCTCTCAAGCTCAACAGAAACAGAGAGAGGACAGGAAGAAAGAAACAAATAAACCACAAAGGAAAGAAAAAAAAAGAAAGTGAAAGGTAGGAAAAAAGGTAATATGAATAAATAGGAAGAGTGAAGGAGGAAAAGAGAAGGAACTGAGAGATACAGGTGATAATACTTTTCTAAGCTAAAGATGAACACCTCTTCCAATCAATATTTTTAGACGTTTCCTCACTAGCCCCCAGAAGGTAAAAGAAGAACATCTCAGTAGGATCTCTAAAAGCTATATAGTTAGTAATGTAAAAAATCATTCCCAAAAGTCAAGAAAAGCAGCTCAAAGGGAAAATAAAACCAAAGATAAAATTCAGACCATGTTACTACTAACTCAGAACTTTGAAACAAAAGCAGAATATTTATAGACCTGTAGGCTGCAAAATGAAAGAATCTGTTTCTCTGGCATGCATATGTAAAATATGAATGCATGTGTATATGGACTTCATAATTTACTTACCCTTCTTTTATCTCAGGATCTGCAAAATGTGGTAGAAAAAACGTGAAACTTGGAGTCAAAATCCTTTACTTATCTCTGGCTCTCACTTCTAACCAATTATTTGGGAAAATAATGTATCTTATAAGAACCCCAGGGTCTTCAACTGTAAAAGTGAAAAAAACATACTAACCATATATATACAACTTGTGATCAATTATCTTAAATAAAATAAATTTACGTTGTAGTGGCATAATGATTAAGAATATGAGCTGTACGGTAAGTGCCCAGGTTTGAATTCAGCCTTACTTTTTAACAACACTAAGCAAATTACTTACTTCTGCAAGCATTATTCCCTTATCTATAGAATGGGGATAATGATAGTACCTGACTCCTGAGGAGTTAATGGGGATAATTTAAAATCGTGAATGTCATTGCCTCACATAGTACCCAGTAACCTAAGCAGCAAGTTCTCAACAAATGCTATTTGATGATCGTAAGAATGAAAGCAATGAATGACAATGATAATCATAATTATAATGACTATGCTGGGAAATACATAATATCCTCTGGGAAGTCTTCACTGAAGTTTTCCTTATCTCTTCGCTAGATAGGAATGTCCTTCTCTATATTGCTGTTTGACTTTGAACATGCTTTCACGACAGATCTTATTACATGTTCTTGTTGTCACTGAAGTTCCTACCTTTTTTGCCTGCTAACATATGTACATCATAAGGTTATAGCTTAGATTCTTGCTGTTCCTTCACTGCCTTGGACATAGTAGACTCTCAAAAAATATCTATTAAACAGCTGAGTCAATTGTGATAATATTCTGGGATAGCACACTGTAAACTCTAAAGTAGTACAGGAATGCTCACTGGTATTATTGTAGTTGTTTATATAGATTCTTGCCCCTCAATTATTCTTCCAAATAATAAGCATTCAGTGTGTTGGGAAGGAGTCCAATATCACCACCACCTGTGACTGTGAAAACAACTGTTCTTTGTCTGGTATAAAGGCAAAGCAGGAAGAAATTGACTTGGAGCTGGAGGTACTTGAAATAGCGCAAAAGAGAAACAATACAAACCTTGCTGATGAAAGATTGGTCATAGAAAGCCAGCATAACCATCTCCTGGGATTATATTAGGAAAGTAAAATCTCAGGTCCCTCCCAGACCTATTGAATCTGAATTTCATTTAACAAAATCCTCACGTGATTCCTCAATCTGTGAAGTCCTGCTCTGAACCCTTGGCATCCCAGTGAAGCAGGCAGTGAGCCCTCTTTTCCTAGATTCAGTTTAGGAAAGGGTATATAGAAGGAAACAAACATTTGCAGATCAGCTCAGATGCCAAGCTCAGAATAGGTGTTTTGACATGTGTTTTAATTTAAACCACCTAATGTTTTATAAAGTTTATATTGTTATCATTTCTTTTATAGATAAAATCCTAATGTTCAAGGATAATGAATAAGGTAGCCAAAGTCATACAGTGAGAAAAATGCAAAGTTTGAATATCACCTAATGATTCTACTTCAAGGCAAATTTTTGTAGGTATCTTAATCAAGCCTTAATTTAGCGAATTTTCTATTAGTCTTTAAACTCCCTTCCAGAATCATTAGAGAGACAACTTTACCTCCATTTTTGTGCATTGGAACACCTTTTTAAAAGTCCAGGCTTCAAATTCAGGCAGGCATGTATTGAAATCCCAGGTCCTCTTCTTACTTGCTGTGCAACATTAATGTTCATATACTTAAACAGGAAAGATACCCACTCCATAGGGCTACTACAAAGGCTTGATATCATGTGCACAGAGCACTTGACACAGTCCTTGATGTATATTAAGTGCTCAACAAATGTTAGGTGCTGCTCCAATTAAATTACTTTTTTCTCATTTTTTTCGGGGCGTGGATTTTTTAAATCTACTTTTTTGCTTTTTTATATTTTATTTAAAAGATATGGGGGTACATTTCAGGATTAGGTATACAAGTGGTCATCATACAGGTCCTCCCTTTGGTCACTACTTTGCCTTGTTTGAGATCAGGTACCGTTTTTGATGTTGTATCTCCCTCACTCCCACCCTGGCAGTATCCCACTACTGCCAATCCCTTTCTTATAGTATTATGGTAAATGTTCAGGATCCACTTATGAGTGAGAACATGTGACATTGTGTTCTTTGTTTCTGTGATACGAGTATGACAGACTCTAAATTCATCCAAGTTTCTGTGAAGTCCATATGTTTGTCCTTCTTTATGGCTGCATAATATTCTACTGTGTATATGTACTACTTTTTAAAATCCAGTCCAGTTTCTTTGGGTAGCACGATTGATTCCATGTTTTTGTTGTTGTGAATAGTGCTGCAATAAACATGCTTGGTCAAGTGTCTTTTTGGTAGAATGATTTGAGTTCCTCTGAGTATATTCCAAGTAGGAGGATTTCTGGATCATAGGGAAGGTCAATTTCTAGTTCTTTTAGAAATTGCCACGTGATTTTCCAGAGAGGTTGAATTAGTTTGCATTCCCAACAACAGTGTAGAAGTGTTCCCTTTTTTCCACATCCTCCCCAGCATCAGTTGTTGTTTGTTTTATTAATGATGGCTATTCTTACTCGGGTTAGGTGTTATCTCAATGTCGTTTTGATTTGCATTTCTCTGATGATTAGTGAAGCTGAACTCTTTTTCATGTGTCTGTTGGCTGCCCATATATCCTTTGAGATGTGTCTATTCAAGTATTTTGCCCATTTTTAAAATGGGGCTGTTTGTTTTTCTCCTTTCAACATGTTTGAGCTCCTTGTACATCCTGTATGTTAGGCCTTTGTTAGATATACAGTTAATAAATATTTTTTCTCATTCTGTGGGCTGTCTCCCTGCTTTATTTTGCTTTGCAGAAACATTTCAGTTTAATGAGTTTCCACTTGTCTATCTTATCACTTATGGCATGAACATCTGGGGTTTTGATCAGGAATTGGTTGCCTATTCTGATATCTGTAAGGGTGCCTCCTGCTTTCTCTAAGATTTTTATAGTTTGGGGTTTTATATTTAGGTCTTTGAACCATAGAGTTGATTTTTGTGAATAGTAAAAAGTAGGGGTGCTGTTTCAATTTTCTGCATGTGTTTAGTTTTCCCAGCATCATTTACTGAATAGGTTCTCTTCTCCCCAGTGGTTGTTGGTGGAGGCTTTGTTGAAGATGAGTTGGTTGAAAAATTGAGGTTTTTCTTCCAGAATCTCTATCCTGTTCCATTGGTCAGTTTATATGCCTGTTCTTGTACCACTACCAGGCTGTTTTTATTATTGTAGCCTTATTGTAAAGTTTGAAGCCTGGAAGTGTGATACCCACTTTGTTTCTTTTGCTAAGGATTGTTTTGGCTATTTATGGTCATTTATGTTTCCAAATGAATTTCTGTATTGTCATTTTTTGGTATGAGAAGAAAGATATTGGTAATTTAACGGGTATTGCATTGAATATTTATGTTGCCTTTGGTAGAATAGACATCTTAACAATGTTGATTCTTTCTATCCAAGAGCAGGGAATACATTTCCATTTTTTGTGTGTCTTCTTGGATTTCTTTGAGAAGTGTTTTTTAGTTTTCATTGTTAAGGTCTTTCACTGCTCTAGTTAGGAAGATGCCAAGGTATATCTTTTTTTTTTTTTGTCTCTATTGTGAACAGAATTGTGCTTTTTATTTGGTTCTCTGACTGTTTCTTGTGGTGGATAAGAATGTAGCAGTCTTTTACACATTTATTTTGTATTCCAAGACTTTGTCAAACTCCTTTGTCAGTGCAAGGAGTTTTTTGACAGATTATCTTGGACTTGCAAGGTACAGGATCACATCATCAGCAAAAAGGAATAACTTAACTTCTTTTTCTATTTGAATACCCCTGATTTCTTTCTCTTATGAAATTGCTCTAGCTAGGACTTCCACCACAATGTTGAACAGGAGGGATGAGAGCTGGCAGCCTTGTCTTGTTCCAGTTTTCAGGGGAAATGCTTTCAGTTTCTGCCCATTTAGCAATATGCTGGCTGGGCATTTATCATAGATGGAGCTTAATACTTTGAGGCATGCTCCTTCTATACATAGCTATTTGAGGTTTTTATCAAGAAAAATGCTGGATTTTATCAAAAGCTTTTTCTGCATCTAATAAGATAATCATATGGTTCTTCTTTTTACATCGGTTGATGTATTTAATTACATTTATGGTCTTGTCAATGTTGAAGCTGCCCTGCATTCCAGGGAAAAAGCTTACTTGGTCATGGTGCATGATTTTTGAGATGTATCGTTGGATCCGATTTGCAAGAATCTTGTTAAGAATTTTTTCACCTACGTTCATCAGGGATATCAGCCTGTAGTTCTCTTTTTTGTTGGATCATTGTTGGATCATGATTCCCGGTTTGGGGATCAGTGTGATGTTAGCTTTGTAAAATGATTTGGGGAAAATTCTGTCTTTCTCAGTTGCTTGGAATACTTTCAATAGGCTTGGTATCAGCTCCTTCTTGTATGTTTTGTAGAATTCTGTTGGAAAGCCATCTGGTCCAGGGCTATTTTTTGTAGGTAGTTTTCATATGACAGAGTCAATTTCCTGGGTTATTACTGGTCTATTTAGTGTCTCAGTGTCTCTTGTTTCAACTGTGGGACTTTGTGTGATGTCAGAAAGTCCTCCATTTCATTTAGGTTATCTATTTTGTTTCCACACAGGAGCACTTAGTAATCTCTCATAATTTTTGTATTTCTTCAAAGTCAGTTATGATTTGATCTTTTGCATTTTTGCTTGTGTTTATTTGGGCTTTTTCTCTCCTTTTCTTGGTCATTCTGGCTAGGGATCCATCAATATTGTTTACTCTTTCAAAGAAACAGCTTTTTGTTTTGTTGATTATTCTGTGATATTTTTGTCTTCTATGTCTCGTATTTGGGCTTTTACTTTGATGATCTGGATTCTTCTGCGAAAGTTAGGGTTTTAGTGGTCTTGTCTTTTCACCTGCCTTAGGTGATTTGTTAAGCTGTAAACCTGTGATCGTTCCATTTTCTTGGCATGTGTTTGTAGGTATATAAATTCCTCTCTTAGTGCTGTTTTCATGGCTTCTCAGAGGTTTTGATAAATTGTTTCTTCTTTTTAATCTGTTTCCAGGAGTAATTTAATTTCTGTTTTGATTTCTGTGCTGACCCCAGTAGTCATTCAGCATCATGCTGTTTAGTGTTCATGTCTTTGGGGGATTTGGGGGACTTTTGTTGGTGTTGATATTTATTTTCATTCCACTGTTGTCTGAGAAGGTGTGTGGCCATATTTATATCTTATGAAATTTGTTTATGCTTGATTTTTGGCCAGGGATATGGTCAATTTTAGAGTACATTCCATGTGGTGATGAGCGAATATACATTCTGTTGTTGGGTGAAGTGTTCTGTAGTTATCTATTAAGTGTATTTGTTCAAGTGTCAAGTTGATGTTCTGAATTCTTTATTGATTTTTTGCCTCAATGATCTATCTAGGGTTGTTAGCAGGGTATTTAAGTTCCCAGCTATAATAGTATTAGACCCAGTATCTATTTTTAGTTTACATAGTAGTTTGTCTTATAAACACTGGTGCTCTTGTGTTAAGTGCATTTATATTTAGGATGGAAAATTTTTGTTAACAGTTTGAAACTATTATCATTATGTAGTGGTTTTTCATAGCTTTTAAAATGTTTGATAGCTTAATGGTTGTTTTGTCTGATATTAAGATCACAACTCCTGCCTTCTTTTGTGATCTGTTTGCCTGGAAATTCATTTCCATCGGTGAGATGATTTTTTTGGATGCAGCAAAGTATTGGGTCATGGTTATTATCCAGTTTGTTATTCTGTGTCTTTTCAGTGGTACATTTAGTACATTCACTTTCATGATGATTATTGAAATGTGATTGTTTATCCCCATCATAAGGTTCTTATAAAGTTTCTTCTTTGTTTGTTTTCTTTAACTTTTAAGTTGATGTGTGTTTTCAAGTTTGCAGTCACAATGTATTCTCTGCTGATTCTATATTCCCATGTTCTCTTGGGAAGTGTGTAGTCATTTTTTCTTTCTTTGTTTTGTGCTTAATACCATTTTAAGTGTCTCCTGTAGAGACACTTAAAGTCTGGAAGCTGCATAATCTCTTAGGGATTGGATGTCTAGGAAGGATTTTAATGATCTATTGCTGATGAAGCTGAGCTTGGCTAGGTAGGAAATTCTTGGTTGAAATTGCTTATCTTTGCCAGGCTCAGTGGCTCATCCTGCAATCCCAGTGCTTTGGGAGGCTGAGGTGAGTGGATTGCCTGAGCCTGCAGGTTCAAGACCCACCTGGACAACTTGGCGAGACCTCATCTCTACAATAAATCAAAAAAATTAGCTGGGCATGGTAGCACGCACCTGTAGTTCCAGCTACTTGGAAGGCTGAGGCGGACGGATTGCCAGAGCCCAGCAAGTCGAGGCTGCAGATGTGAGGAGTGTGCCACTGCCCTCCAGTCTGGGCGACAGAGTGAGACTCCAACTAAAAAAAAAATAAAAAAATTTAAAAAATTAAAAAAAGAAATTGCTTATCTTTGAGGATTTTGAGCATTAGAATTCAGTTCTTCCTAACTTATAGTGTTTCTGCCAATAGATCTTCTATTATTCTAATTGGTATTCCCCAGTAAGTAGTCTGTCCTTTCTGTCTTGTTGCCTTTAGGATTTTTTCTTTTGTAACTACTTTGTGTAGATGAGTTACTGTGTCTAGGGGTTGGTCTTTTCAATTGATGTCTTGCAGGGATTCTCTGTATCTCTTTTGCTTAGACAGTCACATCTCTGGTGAGATGGGGAACGTTTTCTTGGATAACTTCCTGGATACTTGCTCCAAGTTGTTCTCTATTTCCCTTTCTTTTTCTGGGATACCAATCAAGCATAGATTTGACCTCTTGACATAATTGCATATCTCTTAGAGGATTTTTTCTTTCTTTCTGAGTTTTTTTTTTTCTATGATTTTTACAGATTGGGTTAATTCTATGTTTTGGTCTTCAAGTTCTGAGATTCTGTTTTCTGCTTGATTAATTCTGCTTTCCATGCTTACTATCTTCTTAGATGAAATTTTTTTATGGCCAAAATCTTGTTACAAGTTCTTTCAGTGCTGTTTCTTGTCTTTCTTGAGTATTATTCACTCTTTCCATCCATTCCCTAATCTCTGTTGTATTCTGGGTCCAGCTGTTGGTGACTATCATTGTTTGGGCTCTGAGGTCTGATTTTTCAGGTGTTTTCTCTCTTTGTTACACTGAGAATTACCTGGGTTTTTCCATTTTTTTTTTTTTCCTCATTTGTGAGATCTCTTTCTTTCTCTTTAGTTCCTTTATTCATGGCAGTAGGAGAGGCTTTCACTTCTGATGTTTGCTCAGTACTCTATTTTTCCCTGATCAGTGCTCTGAATTTGTTCTATTATGAAACAGGGCTACTGGTGGGAAGTTTTGCTGTCTCTTGTAGTTTTGAGAGTTGAATAAGTTGGAGGATGGGAAGCTAGGAATCAGGAACAACTTGTAGATCATAATGTTCACTGATTGTGGTGTGGGTTCCCCAAGACCCACTCCCCTTTGCCACTCTATATGACAATGCAATGGGTATGTGTGTTTATACCCTGAGTTCAAGATATAGTAACAGCAATGAGGAGAATAGAGAAAACTAGAATGATATAAAATGGAAAAAATTAAGACAAATAAAATATTTAAAAAAATAGAGAAACAAAAGCAGAAACCAAAGCAAAAAACAATTCAACACACACACACACACACACACACACACACACACACACACACACTCAAACTAAAACCAAAACAATCTGGAATGAGAAAAGCAAAACAAACTAAACATGCATACATACACACATGTCCAACACAAAATGAAAAAAGAAAAGAAAGAAAAAAAGGAATTCAAATCATACCCTCACATGTATATCCACATACATATTAAACTAAAAAAAAGAGGAAAACAAAACAAAACAAAAAAACTCTGAAAGATAAACACTCAATCACTCACATACACACATATACAGAAAACAAAAAATGAGAGAAGAATGTAATTTAAAAAAAGAAAGAAGAAAAAAAATGATGGGGGAAATCCAGATTGAACCCTCACATACATATTCATTCACAAAGGAAAAAGAAAAAAAATTTAAAAAAACAAAGAAACAAACAAACAAATAAAACCCCTTAAAACAAACAACCTGCCCTCTTGTGGCAGGTTTTGTAATTGCTTCTCTCAGCAGCTCACAGATAAGCCCCTCTGCTATCTCCTGTGGAGCTGCAGCCTCACTCATAATCTCCCCTGAGTCTGGCCCAAGAAAGAATAAGGACATGGTGGAGATGGGTGGGGTTTCAGTCTTCCCTCCCACTTTCATATTTTCAGGGGAATGCCCTCCAGTGGGGAGGTGTGGGATTGTCTCTTCCTCAGGTGCTGGTGGAGGGTGCTCTAGTCAAGTTTATCCTGGAATAGAGTCCTCCTATTGTGACTGATGTCCAGGGTCTGCCTGGGTTCATCCCTCTCAGTTGTGCTCAGCTGTGTGGGTCTGACATTCAGAGGACTGCTGGGGAATAGGGGGTTGGGTCAGTCCCAGACTCATCGCTAATCTCTTTGGGTGTCTTCTTCATTCTTTTCTGGTCACAACTTTTGTCCCATGGCTAAATCAGGGTGGGGGTGGGGCACCTGAGACTCAGCAAACTGTTCTGTCACTCCAGAGTTTGTGCTTTCAGGATATTTCTTCTTTCAGAATCTGGATTTCCCCCATCATTTTCTTCTGGGTCATAATCAACTTCTGAGTAATTAATCCACCAGTCACAGAGATTGTGTCTGTTGGTCCATGGTGAGCAAGCTGGAGCACTTTCCTGTCCAGGTTTCAAGATGGTGGCAGGGTCCTCTTTCATCTTATCCAGTGGGGCTCTGCCTTTGGGCTCCCTCACTGTGATCCCTCTGCTGCCTCTGCTACCAGTGTCTCAACAGGCACTGCAGGGGTGAGGCAGAACCTGGAGCTAGCAGTCACTCCTGGCAGCTTCTTCCTGGGAAAACCTTTGCTGACTTTAAAGAAAATTGCACTCTGATTCTGTGCCCCAGGAAGTGCTAGGTCCAAGCAGAGCAGCTGTGGCACCAGCCACTTCACCAGGAAAGCCCTGGCAATTTGTTCCCACTCAGTCAGCCACTCACATGCCCACTTACTCACAGACATGTATGCAAAATTGTCCATACACTCACTCACTCACACTGGGACTCACATAGTCCAACTGGCTCCATCACCATCTCCCAGAAGTTTCTAAATTACTTATTTCTAAACACATTCTCTTTCTAATATAAATTAAACTCTCCAAGAGTCTTAGTCAAAGTATTTACTGCTCATTCCTATGTTTTATAGTCAACTGCTACTTAACTCTTTCAAAAAGAAATTGACCCAACATATACAAGTACCAATCCATGATTTTTTCCTGTCTTCTTTCACCGCAGTTTGAGCTATCTTTGTCATATCAATTATTATTATACTATACTGGAATTAATTTTTATTCCCACTGCACTATGATACTAATATCAGGGGCTGGGTTTTATTCATATTCTGTGTCATGCACAGAAAAAATACTGAATTATTTTATATGGTATTTGTCTATAAAGCCTTTGTACTCTGCTCATACATTGGCATGATCACAGCAACACCATTTTTAGTTGTCCCAAAGAGAAATGCTGTATTTTCTTTAGATCTTCAATTCAGTAGCTATAAACTATTCTACTTGGGAAAGTAGATTATTCACCTAAGACTGAATTTATTTTTCAAATGGTGCATATTCATAAAATCCTCTTTTATTTTAAGACTTGGAAAGATAATTTCTCCTTGTAAAATATGACTGGTTTGCCAGGCCACACGTAGAAAAATAGATTCACTATAATTCTGGTTCTTTAGTATGGAGAACAGTTAACAGAAGGCATACGAGGGACTGCCATTATGGTAACTAAAATATCAATTCTTTTATCATAATGCCATAGTCAATGATTATTTGACAAGGTTTATATCCTCACCCCCCATTGCTATTTGTTGGTTAATAATTGAATAAAAAATGTCAAGGTTATTAGTTTGGCCAGTCTCTCATCATGATTTAAGTTATAAACATTGTGGCACTGGACCTCAACTCTAAGTCCATAATGTAGTCTGACACACTTTTACTTTACAGAAAGGTGAAAGACAGTGTGTGCAAGCGTCCAAATAGCTTGATACCAAACTGATAGACTCTCTGGACAACAGTGTTCAAGATGAGGACACTTTATGAGCTATATACCTCAAGACTTAATGGTTGTGTTTTCCAAAAAATAGAGTATCATAAATAGAATGAGCATTACAATTCAACTGTCCTAAGGTTTGAATCCCAGTTTAAATATTATCTAATTGTACAAAGTTAAAAATTTAATTAACTTTGCTTAATCCATTTTTTAAATTTGTAAAACATAAAAAATCTAACTTTCAGGGCTATTGTGGAGATTAAAATAAGGTAGCATGCATAGCAGGTACGAGGTGTTCGTTAATGGTAGCATTCTACTTTTGTCCAATTGGTGAATGTCTAGATTCTGTTCAAATTTGATCCAGTATAAAGAAATATTGATATACAGTATATACTGCCTGTGTCTCTGTCACTGTTTCTGTCTCTCTCTCTCTCTTCCCCTGGATGAGTGTATACATGTATGTATAATAGCGTTATGGTTTTCCCCTAACTAGGCAATGCTTCTCCCTCTGAGCTTAAGCTTTGAAAAGTCATAATACATACATAATGCTTTAGATTAGCAGAAGTTGCTTTAAGGGATAGAATACTTCCCAAATTAAAGCAGGAAGACTGAACTTGAAAATCTAATAAAGATATGTCTAAATTAGAGTAACAAAATTTAAGATAATGGTGATGATATAGGTGGTGCAGACAGCAATCATGTATGGAACACCTATTATGTACTAGGCTGTGTAGTAGTTTTATATACATTACCTTCAAAGCTTTGAAATTATCTCTAAAGAATATGCTATTACCAACCCAATTCTATGGAAACCCAAGCTCAAGTCAATTACATTACTTGCTTGGTGTCAAACAACTAATAACTGGTGGAACAGGAACTAGTTTGATAAAGTTTCACACTATGGAATACTATGCAGCCATAAAAAGGAATGAAATCATGACATTTGTAGTAACATGGATACAGCTGGAGGTCATCATTCTAAGTGAATTACCACAGAAACAGAAAACTGCATACCACATGTTCTCACTCATAGTGGGTACTAAACACTGGGAACACATGGACAAAAGGAGGGAAACAACAAACACTGGGCGCTACTAAAGTGGGGAGGGAATATGAGATGAAAGATTACCTGTTGGGTACCATGCTCACCACCAGGGTGGAGAGCTCATCAGAAGCCCAAACCTTGCCTCCACACAATATATCTATTAACAAATCACATGTATCCTCTGATTCTAAAATAATAATAATAAATAAGAATAGGCACTAGAATTCAGATATTTTCTGACCCCAGAGCTAGTAGATGTAACAGACTACCACTGCACTCTAACCCTGAATTGTACGCCACATCTTTATAATAAATACATTAATTAAAAAATAAAATAAATAAATACATTATTTTTGCTTAAAAAAAAAAAGAAAAAAATGTCATGAGATACTCTACCTAAAAAAGTACTAAAAGGAAATTAAAAAGAAGAAAGGGAAGAAAGAGAAAAGAAAAGAACAAAAGAAAAGAAAAAGGTGGCACATCTTAAGCATTATTCAGAAAAGCCGTCAGTGCCCTGACTAGCTGGCACAGAATTCTAGGCACTTTGCAAGTTTAACCCTGGGTGCATACAGATATAGCTGGATAGCACAAAATATTCAGATTATCAAAAATGAAATTGATTATTGTGACTCAAACATTCATGAACATGATCATCACTGGTTTTAATGACCAAGTTTCTGGATTCTCAAAGTTGAATCTGGCCTCTAAACTGTGTTGCCCCCATCAGATCTTGGCTACATTGAGTCCATCTATCAAGTCCATGTTAAAACACTGCATTAACCTTCTGCTGTGATATTGCTGCCTTTTTAAAAAAGTAACATCTACCATCTTAAAACCAAATGGCTGTCAAATGGGCATTTAAAAACAGATTTCATGACATTTGGTATGTGGGTAATATATTCAAAATAACAATCTAACCACAGAAAGTATTCAAATTTTTTTTAATTTTCCTATTTCCTTTTTTTGCTTTTATCTCTATTCCAGTAAAGGTAAAAGAAATGTTTTCCAGATCACACATTATCATCTGCATAAAAATTAAATGGATTCTGTAAACCATTCCTACATGCCAGGATTTTATGGACTCACTTGGAGGAAACACAGCCACATCTCCAGAAGGTGACTTAACTCCCAAATGCCAATGCCATCTACCTCCTGACAGGCTGTACCAAGCAGCTGCTACCAAAGAGAGATCAGCCCTAGCACGTCTAAACTGGTTGCCAGTTTGTTTTTTCAATGAAATTTAGTGCCACAGTGTTATGAGGATGGATCTGTCAAGACCCATATACAGACACTAGCCCAATTATGTAGTGGCAGGCAGCACCTGGATGGCTACAGGAGAGGAGACACTTAAGGCATTACATATGGCAAAGCTTGATATTATTGCTTTGAGGGAGTATAAGAAAAAAAAATAGTTCAAAGCAACAGAATTCGTTAGCTAGCCAAGTCCTTAGCCCAGTGGACTTTTATGTCATTCTCTGTACTCTGCCCTTGTCCCATTAGTTTGATAAAAGCAAATCAAGTTAATTATTTAATAAAACAATTTTCTTTTTAATGAAATCTATTGCTGATCAAATTAAATAATGGATGTGGAGGTAGTTTGAAAAGCATAATGCACAATGAACACTTATTTTTAAGACTTGATTTATGCTTCTCTCTGGAATCGAACAAGTGCCTCCTAACAATCTTCACCAGTAAGTAGGCTGTTATGTGGTGTTAGTCCTGGAGTCTTCTACCAGGAAAGCTGCAAAAGAGTTAATAGTTAATAACCCTGGACTTATGCACCAAATGCTGGACACCTCTGTAGTGAAACAGTAAGAGTTCTGGCAGGAACTGAGCAAAGCCAATTACCAGCACTATAATCTTGACCCAGTCACTTCTTTCTCTGAACTTCAGATTACTCTTCTATGTAATGGGTACAAATGACTATCTCACACAGTTGTAAACAAAACCACAATCAAGCCTGCTGTTTCAGAATCGCTCAGTCTATGCTAGTTCTGTCGCCAATTTCCCAAACCCCACCCTACAGCACCAATGTTCTAAGCCATTAGATAATTCCAGGAAGGTAGGAGGGGGGCAGTAGTCAAGTTTTCAGCTACAAAAACTCAGAGACCTCCAGTTTCAACGTTTCATGAACAGTGTCCATAGCCAGGTGAAGTGAGGACCAAAGGGACGAAGATCACTTGTATACCTAATCCTGAATCGCACCCTACATTTTTAAAATTTAAAAAAAGTAGATAAAAATGTATGTGTTCAGTTCTTAGCTCATTTATCCCTTTCATAAAGAGAATTCCTATCATGCAAATTATCAAGATAAGCATAATTTTTCAGTGTAAAGCCTACCAAAGCACAGTTGTTTTACCATCTATGTATCTAATTCAGGACTCTTTTTCTTTTTTAATATAAACATGTGTCTCTTAACAAAGGGAATATATTCTTAATTTATTTTTGTTTTTACATTAAGGTCTTTACTAACAAAATGATAAACCATAATGTATATTTCAAATATATATTGTATCCATTTTAGAGATGAGGGAATTGAAGTCCAGAGAAGCTTAGCATCTCAATCCAGTTTACACAGCTCTTATGCTATCTATGTAGTCTGGTTTCAGAGTGTGTCCTTCTAAGGACGCAATCCTTATTCTCAAACAATGCTACTATATCCATAAATCTTTGGCTATACATCCAGTTATTTCATTAGAATTAAATTACTAAAAGTGACTTTGTTAAAATTCAAATAGAATTTTCTCTTTCTTAAATTTATGTATTAAAATTTTTTTATTTAGTCTGAATTTTCATGTTTATTAGTTTAAAATTGCATGAAGTATTTCTAATCTTTTTAAAAAAATTACTATATCCCTTACAACAAACTTTAGTTCTAATTATTAGTATTGTCCAACAAAGGGAATATATTCTAAGCAATGTGTCATTAGGCAATTTTATCATTGTGCAAACATGATAGAACATATTCATATAAACCTAGATGGTACAGCTGACTACACACTTAAGTTATATGGTACAAACTACTGCTCCTAGGCTACAAACCTATACAGCATTTTACTGTACTGAATACTCTAGGTAATTGTAACACAGTGATAAGGATTTGTGTATCTAAACATAGAAAAGGTATAGTAAAAATATGCTATTATAATTTTATGGGACTACCATCATATATATGGTCCATAGTTGACCTAAAACATTGTTATGCAGTACAGAAAGACATAAGTAAGCTTTGTTTTTCCCCTAGAGTGCTTTATTCATATTAGGCTTTTGGATGAGAGATTAAAGGAGAAAATATTGCACTTGCAAATAGAGTCATTTGCTTTATATTTAGGTCATGGTTTTATTTTTAACCTTTCAGTATCAGCCATAGGTCATTTTTTTGGAGAAGGATAGGTTTGATTCCAATTTTACTGTTTATCTCCTGAGGTTACAGACGAGATTTTCAGCCTATATAGAAATATCAATATTTTCATATTAAGACAGATACAACGGTCTAAAAGTCATATATTTTAACTGATCTTTAATAAAAACACAGGATAACAGTGAGTTTTTGTCTAGAATGCATATATATTTTCCTAGAATGTGAGCTCCTTAAAAGCACAGTCTTCAACACATAGTTACTTCAAGGCACATATTACACCTTAATGGCCACAACAATGAGCTAATTAACCGGCAAATTTATGAATCAGCTTACAAACTGGCCAGCACTTTCTTATAAAGAAGAGTAAGTTTTTTCATTTTTCAAACATAAGTCAGCATCTTGGTATAAAAAAAATGTAATATAAACAGGAGGGATACAACCCATAAGTCCAAATTTATTTAAAGTAAATAGAGAGATACATAGAGTTACAGAGATAAGATGTCATGCATATATAAAAAAGAAGGGAAGGCTTTTGCTTACAGTAGAATGCTAAATGCCAACTGGTAAATATTTATAAAATGCTAGAGTTTTAAAATCATCATTTTGCACCAATCATGGGGAAAAAATACTGTATCAGACAAGAATCATCAAAGGATGCTATATATATGAGAAAATTCTCATAAAGAGCAAAGTATTTTCATAATCCCAAAGTATTTTCATAATATCTTCACAGGCTGTTTATTAGTTGCAAAGGAAGAAAATAGCAATCATACAGTGGGGGAAACTGGACTAGTTAATTAAAATTTGTATCACTAACAAGAAGATGGACATTGTATGCCCCCAATGTGATACCATGAAAAAGGACAAAACATCACACATAACCTGAATCCAGTCATGACAAAACATCAGAGGAATCGTAAATAAGGAGCATTCTATTAAAGAAAAGGTGAGAGGCTATACTTTAAAATGTGAATATAAAAAAGAAAGAGAAAAAAAAAGCAGAATATTCTAAGTGAAAGGAAGGTAAAGAGGTGTGATACCTAAATGAAATACTCAACTTAAGACTGAATATTGTATTGAGGGGGAAAAAAACACATCAAGACCATATTTGATTTATGTGAAAAAACTATGATATAGACAGTATATTAAATAAAAATATTATATCAATACTAAAGTTATAGATGATAACTATATGGATAATGTAATTTTTTAAGAGACTTATCCTATTCATAGAAAATATATGTTTATGTCATTAGGTTTAATGGTCCATAATTTGTATGATTTATCTATAAATGTTAAGTATGAAGAAATTATAATCAAATAGAGTAAAATGTTAATAGTAAGTAAACCTGGATAAAGAGTATTGAGTGCTCTTTGTACTATTTTTTTTCTTGCACCTTTTCTGTAAGTTTAAAATTGTTTACAAACAAAAGAAAAACAACTTTGGCTATATATCATAGTCAATTTAAAACATGGACTTTTTTTGGATGAACCTGCTCTACTGGGGATAAGGCAGGGGCAGGATACAAGTGCCAAGTGTCCTAATTATTTTAATCCATTATATTCCTGTCTGCCAGAAGTCTTTTCTCATCCTCTCAGAACATGATTACTGTCAGTTCTTTTTCTGTTGTTAGAGTTGAAGTTTTGTCTCTAGGACCTCAGAACTCATGCTTTTTCCCAGGTGCCTGACCCCTCAGAACATTTCTTTGAGACCAAGGAGAAAAAAGACAGGCATTCTGCCAGTTTAGACCAAAGCCCTTTAAAATCTCCACACCAGCTAGACCTGGTGAATAGAAAAGAGGGAACCCAGACC
Source organism: Tarsius wallacei (assembly GCA_963574415.1). Classification (NCBI taxonomy): domain Eukaryota; kingdom Metazoa; phylum Chordata; class Mammalia; order Primates; family Tarsiidae; genus Tarsius; species Tarsius wallacei. Next base: position 16,208 of record CAUYQG010058665.1, on the reverse strand, counting down.
AAGCTCAAAGGATCTGATGAAGAGATCTTGGAGTCTGGATTAAACCACTCTACCTTAAAAATTATAGGCATCTTATGCAAAACTGCATAACAAAATATACGGCTGCCACTTAAATAATAACATAGTCTTTGCTTCTTTCTGGTATAAATAGGAGTAGATTGTTCAATAGGACAAGCAGAAGGGATTTTTTTTGTTTGTTTGCTTCTCTCTTCTTTTGCTCCTATTTTGAGAATGCCAAAAAGTTATTATAAGTTACTGAGGCATGAAACAAATGACTACACTAAAATTGTGAAATGACTTCAAATAAAAGAATAGTAAAGGTTGTGTGCTCCTGTTGGGGTAAGAGTCTATTGTAAGAGCTGCTCTGTAGTTTAGTGTTTAGCAATCAGATCCTTAGTCAGGTGATACAGATGAAATAGGTCAAGGAGTTCATCTCATAATAATGTCTACTTTTTTCTGTATAGTATAAAATGTTTAAACTGGCAACTGCAAAAGATGTCCAGCTCCTAAGTCTACAGATGTAGAGACTGGAGTTTAAAGACTCGTGGTTGAGCTAGAACAGGTAGTCAATCTCCTGGTTCTAATCTTATAGCTCTTTTATGTCACTCAAACTGAATTGTGATACCTATGACAATTCTGGTGGCATGAGGAAACACATACAAAAGAAGGAGATAGTATCTACCTATTTGCCTTGGAGTGGTTGGCCTGAGTGAATATTCTGAGAGGTAAGGGCAGGTAAAAGTGAGTTACTTTTCCTCCTGCACTATCAAGCTGCCTAGCAAGGAGTTGGTGTTCAATGCATGCTTACTGAATGCAAATTTGCCATCCCACTAAGCACTTATGTTGCACCTACTGCATTAGGTATGCCACACTTCATAAAACACAGTCCCACTAAAGACTTCACAGACTACTTGGGAAAACATGCAAGAAAGCAGATAACTGCAATACTCCATGATGTGAAGTGAAATCCCCACTGTTAAGTGGTGACTGGAGATATTATGAACGTGTGAAATAGAGAAACTAAAAAGAAACATCCCTACATGTGTTGTAGTGCAATCAAAACCAATAATTCAGAGCAAAATGTGGTATCAGTTAAGACCAGACAGCTGAGGCTTTGACTAACATATTCATTTCTGATCATTATGTGGCTAAACACCCTCCACCCCCCGCAAAAAAAAAAAAACCCTGCAGAACTATAGCATACTCCTGCACATGGGAATAAACCATTGAAGGTAATGGGCAGTCTTGCCTTCAGTCATCCTAGAAAAAGCTCTGTCTTGCAGCAGAAAATGAGCACTCAGAGGAAGGTGACATGGGCTGAATTGCATTCTCCCAAAATTCATGTTGTACCTCAGAATATGACTGTATATGAAGATGGGGCCTTTGAGGAGATAATTAGGTTGAATTAGGTCATTAGGGTTGGCTTTAATCAAATATACTGGAGTCCTTTTTAAGATGACAGAAAACATAGACTGAGGGATGATCAGGTGAGGACGCAGTGAAAAGGAAGTCATCTGGAAAACAACAAGGGAACCTCAGAAGAAACTAGTCCACTGATCTCAGACTCCTTCCTCCAAAACTGAGAGAAAATGAATTTATCTTGTTTCAGCTACCTAGTCTGTGGTATTTTATTATGGCAGTCCTAACAAGCTAATACAGAAGGTTTCAGATTAAGATGAAGAAAAATCACCTTATCCTTCTGAAACCAGGAGTTAGTTTGATTTACACTCTGAGGTACTGAGATATCTAGTAGAAGAAAGTGATAAGTTGAGCTCAGACACTAGCAGGTCAGAGGAGGGGCAAAATCCGAGTGAAGAAGGCACTCCAAGGTGTTCTTGGCTTGGACCATAGTCATAACTTATTTTCTGCATTGTATTTCTTTCCTGCTGTGGTCAGACCATCAACAAAATATTATTAAAATCATAAAGTGACCTTTGGTTCTTTGAAATGATTTGCAACCTTTAATTGAATCATGTGAAGAAAGAAAACTCAGTGACAGTTCATAGAGAGAAACTCCTGAATATTCTAGGGTTTTCTTCTCATGAAGGAGAAGATGAGAGAGTGGAGAAGCAGGACAGTAAACCTGAATGACTTATTTTAAGCACACATGAAGCCTAAGACGCATCTCTTAGGAATAACTAAGGAATACCTTGGAGGGAGGAGGGGCCTAATTCCTAGAAGGCTAGAGGGTCTTCTTAAAATTAAATTAAATGTAATGCTATTTTCTATGACAGTTTAATAAATTCTGAAGTGTGTAATTGACATGACAAAAAGACAGACATCAGCTATTTTCAGAGTTCATAAAGAGATCTATTTGAAAATATAATTATGAGTTGGGTATTCAAATTGCTCTTGTAAAGGTGTCTGTGAGACATTTAGATGTTGAAATATAGATAGCCTCCTTTTATATCTCTATAGTATTTCATAATTTGTAAACTCCTTACATAGATTTTAAAATTATGTGTCTTATATTCTCTTTGAAAATAGGCATAGTGCTTCTTTCATAATATCACTTTCATGTGGACTGAGATTTTGTCATCTCCATATTACAGATAAATTATACACTGAACTTTCTCAAGGTCATTCAACAGAAGATGTGGGACTCCTAGCTTAGTGCTCATTTCACAAAATGTATTCCCTCTTAGACAAACACCTAGCATCAAGAAAAGTTTGATTTTTTTCAGGAAATCAGACATATTCTAATATCATATTCTACAGCCTCACTTTATAATGCTAATTTTGAATTTTTTTGGTAATAATTTTTTTTCTCTCATTCACTAATGGATCACTAAATAGCATTTAGTAGATAGAGTTTCAGTGAAGCAGTTCCCAGCGCAACTTTCTTTAAGTAAACTTTTAATTTTAGAATTACTTCAGATTTACAGAAAAATTACAAAGATAATACATAAGTCACATATACCCCACACTAAGTTTCTCCTACTATTAAAATCTGACATTAGTATGGCACATTTGTTAGAACTAATGAACCAATATCTATACTTTAATATTAACTAAAATCTATGTTTTATTAATACATTCTTCGTTTTTTTTTTTTTTTACCTCATGTTTTTTTTCTGTTTCAGGATCCCATCCAGATATCACATTATAATTAGTTGTCATGTCTCCTTAGGTTCCCCTTGACTATGCCAGTTTCTTTAGACGTTCCCTGTTTTTGATGATCTCAACAATTTTAAGGAATACTGTCAGGTACTTCATGGAATGTCCTTCAATTTAGATTTTTCTGCTGTTTTTCATAGATATGGATGGTGAGTTATAGGTTTCGAGGAGAAGAACATAGAGGTAAGGCACTATTCTTATTATATTATATCAAAGGTACATGTTTATCAAATGACGTATCACTACTGGTGTTCACCTTGACTGCCTGACTGTGTTTGCCAGAATTCCCCATTGTAAAGTGACTCTGCTCTCCTCTTCCTTTCTGTACTGTACCCTTTAGAAAGAAGTGACTGGATATAGCCTATGTTTAAAGGGTGGGGAATTATATTCCACCTCCTTTGAAGGCAGAGTGTCTATATAAATTCGAATTCTTCTGCATAGGAGATTTGGGTAACTCTCTTTTATTCCTAAATGTGAATATAACAAAATGTTTCACATGCATTTAAAAATTGCAAAAAAAAATTATATAATATTACAAGACATTTCTTTTATCTAATACTGAAGATATGAGACCGCTCAGGCATAGACACACCAGTTTCTTCTTTTGTAGTTTTTATTTTGAAACACCAGTTCATTTTACTTTTTTTCTTACAGTCTGTCAATATCTTCTTATCATCGTCAAGATACAGTCCAATACCTTTGGCCACACAAAGAGCTTAAAAATTCTTTTTTTAATCTAATGTTAACTTCTCTCATACTCCTGTGCCATCCCATGATTCTGCCATCCAAAATATTCAATGTCTCCTGAATTTGGAATTGTCTTTTAGTTTCAAATTTTTGCAGGTCTATTCCCATTTTCCAAAATGCCATTTTCTGTCTTACATGTCTGGCTAGCTTCTATTCACGTTTTTAGCTCTGTACAACATTTTTTTTTTTTTGAGTTGGAGTCTCACTCTGTCACCCAGACTGGAGTGCACTGGCCGCTCCCAGCCACCGCAGCCTCGACCCGCTGGGCTCAGGTGATCCTTCCCTCTCAACCTTCCAGTAGCTGAAACTACAGGCGTGCGCTACCACGCCCGGCTAATTTTTTGATTGATTGTAGAGATGAGGTCTCACCAAGTTGCCCAGGCGGGTCTCGAACCTGCAGGCTCAAGCAATTCACTCACCTCCGCCTCCCAAAGCTCAGGATTACAGGCTGAGCCACTGAGCCCAGCTTGTACAACATTTTAGTTAGAACTTTACAGACTCACTATCTTCTGTTAGCTGGTCTATAAAGGGCTTAAACTCCCCATATGGATCCAGACCACCACGGGCAGAATATTCATACTGGATTTTAGCCTTGGCTTTATTTTCTCCTTCCCATAGATAGTGAACAATCTGAAGGCATGTCAAGAACTTATTCTTCCACACAGACTAGCACAAACAAGATCTAGGCCAAAAGCAACACTCTGGATGAATGATGAGGCTATGCTATTGACTATATCTTCTCTTCTTAGCCAGCGAGAGAGAGAGAAGTCTTTGAATTTCCTATTTATGGGCATTGACTTGTGCATATGCCCTCCTAACATTGCTGATTCAGGGATAAAGTTTTCTAATATACACACCCAGTGTTATGTAAAAGTTGGACTCAACCCTAGGTTGTGTGGCTGTCAGCTTAGGGTTCTGTCCACACCACTGTAGTGCTTCTCAATTACTGGCACTAGGAAGAATACCCAGCAAGGGTAATGAAGATGTATTTTCCCAGAAGAAAAAGAGCAAAATTCAAAAGTCCAGATGAATCAGAATGTAAATGTAGAAGAGAATACATGAGATTAATAAATTATAGATGAGAAAGACACTAATACCCAAATAAGTAAAGTACCCATCAGAAAATTACACAAGTAATTAATGGGAGTGCTATGAACTGATCATAAAGCTTCTAATTTACAACCAGAGGTCTTGCAGTGAAATACGACAAAAGTTGTTGGTAAAAAGAAAATAAAATATACCTTATTTTTATTTAGAAATCATACAGGAGACACCGTTGTTTTATGATTAAGCAATTTTTCCTCATATAGTAAATAATCCCAAATTTAACCCCAAATTTCGAGCTATCTAAGGGATAGGTTTTACACAACATTTTAAATGTGCAAGTTTGAATGTATTAAGTAACTTTTTCATCTTTATCCTTTTCTCCTCTTATTTTTAAACAACTCTGTACTAGTTTCTTACCAGCAATTCAGATCAAATATTGTCATAGTTGTTCTTGGGATTTCTGAATAATCAGGTACTCCTTTCTATTCTCTAAACCTTTTATTTTAAAAGTCCTTTCTAGACAATATCAGGTTTTTGTTGTTTTGTTTTTCTTCCCAAAATAGCACACAGAATAAATGTGCCAATTCAGGTATTGACTGTTTGCAAATGACTACCATTTAGAAGCTAGGGGACACTTAATTATTGATGCGGTTCAGAACATGACTATCCCTAAATATGGCATACCTTGGCATTTGAGGTAACAGCAGAAGCAAGAAAATTGCTCTCACCTTCTCCCCTGAAGCAGACCCTAAAAGTATTCTCTTACTTTCCTCTGAAGAAATTTTTAATTTCAGAGGTATCCTCCTTGTACTTGGAGGAGAGGAACATCCTTATCTTCAGAGTTACCAATACAATTCTGAACAGAAAAACCTTGCTAAGTTCTCCCCTGTGTAATACCATGAGATCAAACTCTTTTGTCCTGCAATCATACTTTTGCATGACTGCCTGCTCTTCATCAAATTTAGTATAAAAACACAGAGATATTTTTTGTGTCTCTGGGTCTTCACTTTTGAAGGTTCCTGTATCATGTAAAACTGACATTAAGTAAGTGTGTATGCTTTTCTCTTGTTCATCTACCTTTTGTTATAGGTGTCTCAGTCATGAACCTAGTGATCGATGAGAAAAGAAATCTCTTCCCTCCTTTATTACCCAAAAGCTATCCATACTTTATTTTCTTTCTCTTAGCCATAATTGATATTTAGCCAGGATACTTACATGTGATTTAAACATTGTTGGTTGGTAAATAGCTCTCCCGTCCCAAAAGTTCTGAATGGCCTGTGCCACCCTGATTACTATTTGCAACACATGATACCACCTCATGATATAAGGCTTGCTACAGGACCCTGATTTGGTCAACAATTTTATTGTGATTGGTTGGTATCTCTACCATACCAATTATTAACATTTTTATTACCAACCATTTTCTCACAGCCACATTCAATATCACTCTTTCAGAAGTATTTTGGCACTTCAGATTCTGAAATCATTTAACTTTTCTTACCCATGGCTTCTTATCCGGCAAAATGGCTAAAATAATACTTGCTTTGCAATGTTGCGAAACTTAAAAATAATTAATGCAAAATACTGAGCACATAGGAGGTGCTTCATAAAAGGCAATCATTAAGTACCAAAACAATTAAATAAAAATAAATATTTCTATCTTTCCTGATATATAGGTATGAGGTGAGATTAGATGAAATACAGAAATAGAAGATTCAGACAATAACAAGGGAAAATAAAGCTCTTTTATAGTAGTAAAAATATTTTGCAGATTTTATAATTGTGTATAGTACAGGGAACACCTTTTTCCTTAGAAAATTAATAATGGCAATAGAATGCTAGCTATGATAAAATCCATGTTTCCAAATAATTTAAAATTTATTATGTGATGTTTTCTTCTAACCAGTCAGATACATAATTCAGTATAAGGTTAAAAAATACTTTATGACTTTTAAGTTATTCCAAACATTAGAACTATGGTTTGATATGTTACTTTAATATTTATTGAGCATATTCTACAGGGCAGGTAATGTACCAGGCACTGAGGAATACAAGGATGAATAAGACTATGTTCCTGATTTTGAGAGGCTCATCAGCTAATATAAATTATAGATTCATGAATAATTATAGCAAAATGAGATGGATTGAAATTCTGTCTGAGACACTTTGAGGGACGCATCGTAAAATAAGTATGCCCTTAGGAATAGGCAGGATGGGAGTTAGCCAGGTCTTTGGAGGAATGGAGGACATTTTAAACATGCTGAACTGCTTTTATGCATTGATGTATACAAGCGAAAAATTTAAGCCTTATGCAGTACTTCTCTCCAGTGCCACCGCTCTCTTCTTTGTGTGGTTTTACCTCTGAAGTTGGAAAAATTTTTTTGGCATTTGACTTGTTCTGTTACTTTTTAGAGATCATCTCAGTATATATTAATGTTCCTGTTAAATACAATATAGTTTAGTAGAATAAGAAAATATTTTCTGTAAAAATATTATTCTACCAAGAAAGAACACTCAATAATGGACTAAGCATTTTATTTCTCTCAGTTGAATTTTTCTGTTCAAATTTCATAATATACAGGTGACTATTAAAGCAATAACAATTATGGTCACTTAATAGTATTTTCTCCTCCTATTTCTTATGCAAGGTAATTTATTTTCAAATTCATAAGCTGCAAATGGAGAGTTATTATTATGGTAATGGACTAAAATGCAAAACAAATGTGGTCATGACACAGGGAAAAACATTCCCACAATGCTACTCAGCAAATATTTGAACTTCTATGGATATTAAAAAGCTGTGCTCCTTTCTCAATATGCCCAGTCATTTATCCAAGTTCTTCCTGTGTGCCAGGCATTGTGAAACAAGGATAGAAATGCATTGTTCAGGACTTCCAGAGTCTGGTTGTTAATTGGAATATTAACACTCTATCACAGGACTGTTTTTTTTAACCTGGGTTCTGCAGAGAGAGAATGGTCAGAGGGCCCATCTACATCTACAAGAAGGGAGAGTTTGACTGAGGCATGAGTAGAGTTTGCCAGATTAGCAAGTAGAAAGAGGGCATCCCAGGCAAAGAGAACATTTCTGCAAAGCCACAGAGCACAGAGGCAGCGAGTGCAGGAGGAGGAGAGTTGGGGAGGAGAGAAGGGTTCAGAGGAATAAAACTGAAACTAAAAGTAGAAGAAGATAGGCAATGTTTCAAGTTCTGAGGCTGCAAAGTCACAGCTGTACATAAAGGTTTCTTTAAGAAAGATATTTCCTTGAAAACATCCTCTTCCCATACCATATTTCAATAATATATATATCATCAGTTTCAAACTGCCTTGTGAACTATTCACCTTAATATCATCAAGAGGCAGTTATTGTCTTTTAACCTCTGGCTTTTCCTCAAAACTGTAAGTATTACGAGGGCAATCATGGTTTCTAGCTTGTTAACCATCTGCAGTGCCCAGGACATTGTTAAGTACTCATAACTGGTACTAACTGGGTATTTGTGAAATAAAAGGAAACATTGATTACTGGCCTAATATCATTACAGTTCCAGTGAATATTAGCTGCATCACCTTAGGGAAGTGCTTGACATCATTGAGCATCATTTTCAACTGCAATGTGTGCTAAATTTCTCTTGAACTTCAGGATTAAGAGTGATAGTTTATATGAGAGCATAGCCTATAAAACATGCTTAATATTTCATACACCTTGGTTCCCATCTCTTTTTCCTTTTTTCATTTTCTGATTCTCATGCACAAATTCCAATATCTTATAAAACAACAGAACTAAAGAAGCAATCAAAATAGCAATCAAACCCACTCTGCAATCCTGTGTCTCCTTTGTTCCTCGGCTGCATAGGTCTATCACTTCCCAACATTTCACTGTCAAACATCTGGTTAAAATAACTATAAAGTTCACTACCAATTTCTTAAATGGCACATGTTAAATCTTAAATATGAGTCTTTACTTGCAAAATTCTATTTAGAATTTAAAAAAAAATTTAAGTGGTCTTTTAATTGCCAAATATATTCACCTTTTCTCTTATCACGACTCTTAGCAGAAATTTCTTCCTCTTTTCTTGATTTTTATGACATTTAATCCTTTGATCTCTTCCAATTGAGAAACTGAAAGCTTCTTGTTTCTGTTAACCCAGGTAACACCATCTTAGACAACCCTGCCACTTGGCTAGCTGCCCCAGGATAGAAAATTATCACCCAGGCTAGGCTGCAACGCATCCTGTTTAATACCTAGCTGAACCATAAGGCTTCCTCTCAACTTACTTAACCACAAACCTTAGTTCCCTGCTTGCAACGCCAACCACACAAATTTTTCCCCTAAACCCTATAACTGCCCTATCCTGTAAGCGATAGTGGGCTTCAGTTTTCTGAGGGTCCCTTCATGGGTTCTCCTCCTTTTAAACCTATGTTGCTGTTCCACTGCCCATCTCCCATCTCTCTTTTCCTATCCGCTTGTTTTCTTAACCTAACATTTGGTGCCAAAACCCAGGAATAGAGTTTAAGGTCTCAACATGGGCCAACTCCTAAGTTGTCCCTATGTCTAGCACCGTTCTCCTCCATCCATTCTCCCCTATCTTCTCTCTTCTCTTGCCATTTTCTTCTTTCCCTTCTCCCCAACTCAAGCAATACCAGCAGGACCTTTTCTACTGCTGGACAATTCAACCAACATCAATCACTAATCCTCTCTCCTATTCTGGATTTCTCTGCTTCACTCATTTCTGTCCAGGACAGAAATCCCATTGAAAACCTCAGTCCCAGATGAGAGGTCTTTCTCAGCTACCACTAGGTCGTACCAGGTAGTCATGGTCATTACTTTTAAAGCAAACGTAAAGCAAATTTCCATACTCCTCATAGAAACAGTTGAAGTCTGTGGGGATGCCCCGTTCTTCCGGTTTCTCACTCTTGGGCTCTAAGAGTTCTGGGAATAAAATTACTTGCCCCTCCAAAATTCTTTAAACATGGGTCAAGCCTCTTCTAAATCTCCCGGAGACACTCCTCTTGAATGTCTCCTTCACAACCTCAAAAATTTAGGTCTTACTCTAAGACCAAAGTGTCTCATTTTCCTCTGTAGTACGGCTTGACCCCAATATAAATTAAACAATAATAACCAGAAGCCCCAAAACAGAACCTTCAACTTCCAAATTCTCCATATACTTAACAATTTAACTTCTAAATTCTCCGTAACCTCAACAATTCACTCCAACACAGTGGAAAATGGTCCAAGGTCCCCTATTCTCAAAGTTTCCTCTATCTCCAATTCAAGTCCTCCTCCTGTTAAACCTATAATCCTTTTAAAATCTTCCTTGTTCAAAGCCTCCTCCTTCATTTTCCCTCTCCCCCTCACACTTGCTCTCATACCCAACATCCTCCATCCCTAGTCACCATCAAAATTCTGCTCCCATCCTTCCTCTCAGAGAGGTTGCTGGGGTGAAGTTCATCTTCCTTTCTCCCTGGACAACCTCTCTCAAATTTAAAAAAACACCTAGACTCCTATACCTCTAATCCTACTATTTACCATAAAGAATTCCTCCATATCACCGGTTCTGTAACAGTAACTGGCATGACCTATATGTTATTCTTTCCTCCTCCCTTTCCCCAGAGGAGAGGGAATGCATCTGGGCAATAGCTCGACCTCACGCCAACACTCTTCATCAGCAAAACCCAGCTCATAATCCCGCAGGCACTGTGGCAGTGCCCCACACGGAACCCTCTGGAATTATCAAATCAACTCCCCCAAATAGACAAAAAAGGGGTCGTATAATAATTTACCTATTAGCTGGAATGGATAAGGCAGCTCTAAAACTAGTTAATTATAAAACAAGTCAAAGAAACTACTCAAGGCCCTGACAAAAACCCTGCCTTTTTCTTCTCTGACCTCTCAGAGGCCATGCTTAAATACACTAATTTTACCCCAAATTCTAATAAAGGTAAAATTTACTCAAACCTTCATTTTATCTCTCAATCAGTCCCAAACATACATAAAAAAATCTTCGAAGATTAGAGAATGATCCCCAAACTTCACATTAAGATCTTAGCAAAACTGCCTTTAAGATTTTTAACAATAGAAATGAGGAACAAAAGGCTCAAAAGCTAAAAGGAAATCAGACTAGACACCAACTACTGGCAGCAACCCTCTAACAGGGTTCCAATGGTTCAAAACAAATCCTTCCAACCCCCAACAAGGCCTGTCCACCGCCAGAACAATGCTATGTCTGACCAGCCAGGACACTGGTCAAAGGTGTGCCCAAACCATAGGCCACCCCCAACCCATTTTCTATTTGTGGAAAAAGGGAATTGGAAGTCAAATTGTAACCAGTGAGACTCTCCCTCCCGTTTGGTCACTTCTGACACTCCCAGGTTTCCTCATCCACAACTGTGACTGGCTGAATTCCTTGGCTTGGCTACTGAAGATGACAGGGCCCATGCTCTGCCACCCCCACCAGCCCTGCCATTGGCACCATCACAAAACCTAGGGTAATGTTGTCAGAATCTGGTAAGCCTGTCTCTGTCTTATTGGACATGGGAGCTTCATACTCAGTCTTGCCAAAATATGCAGAACTCCTTCTTAGCTCCTCTGTCTCTATTGTCAAAGTAGATAAAATATCTTTTACTCCCAAAGTGAACAAGCCGCTACTCTGCTTTCTATTCAACACATACTTTACTCATTCCTTTTTAGTTATCCTTCAATGCTCACACCTATACTACACAGGGTTAGCCTCACAAAATTTCAAGCTTCCATACAGTTCATCCCTCACAGCCCTCCTTACAATTCCCCTACCTTCATTTTACTTTGCCACCCAGATGCCTCTCCCCCCTCCTCTGTATCGTCCCTTTCCTCCCTCCTTCCCCTTATACATCCTATAGTCTAAAACATTTCCACACCCAACCTTGCATGCCACCATACCCCCATCATGGTCAGTCTACAAAACCCCTCATCCTACCTTAACCAGTCCCAATACCCTTTAAGTACATCTAACTTAATAGGAACTCAAACCCATTATCTCTAAATTGTTTCTAACAAATAGCCTAAAGCTAACCAACTCTCCTCACAAGATTCCCATACTAGCTGTTCAAACACCAGATAAATGTCTATTCATATATTTTGCCTACTTCGTAGTGGGGTTGTTTTATTTTATTTTTTTTCTTTTTATCACGTTTGAGTTCCTTGTAGATCCTTGATGTTAGGCCTTTTTCAGACATACAGTTGACAAATATTTTTCTCCAGTCTGTGGGCTGTCTCCCTGCTCTCTTGATGGTTTCTTTGGCCTTGCAGAAACCTATCAGTTTGATGAGGTCTCACTTGTCTATCTCATCTCTTATGGCATGGGCACTTGGGGTTTTGATCAGGAATTGGTTGCCAGTTCCAATTTCCGTAAGGGTGTCTCCTGCATTTTTGAAAGTTCTTATAGTTTTGAGGTTTTATGTTTAGGTGTTTGATCCATTTAGAGTTGATTTTTGTATATGGTGGTAGGAAAGGGTCTTGTTTTAATCTTCTGCGTGTAGTCAGCCAGTTTTCCTGCACCGTTTACTGAATAGGTTCTCCTCTCCCCAGTGGTTGGTGGTGGAGGTTTTGTCGAAGATGAGTTGGTTGAGAAATTGAGGTTTTGCTTCTGGAATCTCTCTTGTTCCATTGGTCTATATGCCTGTTCTTGTACCAATACCAGGTAGTTTTGATTATTGCAACTTTATAATAAAGTTTAAAGTCTGAGAATGTGATACCTCCTGCTTTGTTTTATTTGCTGAGGATTGTTTTGGCTATTCGTAGTCTTTTATGTTTTCATATGAATTCCTGTATTGTTGTTTCCAGGTCTGAGAAGAATGCTGATGGTAATTTAATGGGTATTGTGTTAAATCTGTAGATTGTCTTGGGTAGGATGGGCATCTTAACAATGTTTATTAGAAGACAAATGAGTAGCCAACAGATACATGAAAAAATGCTCAGCCTTATTAGTCATCAAAGAAATGCAAATTAAAATTACACTGAGATACCACCTAACTCCAGTCAGGATGGCCATCATCAATAACTCAAAAAACAACAGATGCTGGAGAGAATGCAACAAAAAGGGAACACTTCTATACTGTTGGTGGGAGTGTAAACTAGTAAAACCTCTGTGGAAAACAGTGTGGCAATTCCTAAAAGATCTAAAACTCAGCCTTCCATACAATCCTGCAACCGCCCTACTGGGAATATACCTGGAGGAACTCAAATCAATCTATGAAAAAGATATCTGCACACTTATGTTTGTTGCAGCATTGTTCACAATAGCAAGAACATGGAACCAACTGTGCTGCCCATAAAAAGAGGACTGGATTTTAAAAAATGTGGTACATATACATGATGGAATATTACACAGTCATAAAGAAGGACAAAATCATGAACACCACAGCAACCTGGATGGACTTAGAGTCTATAATACTGAGTGATGTATCACAGAAACAAAGAACCGAGTTTCACACATTCTCACTCATAGAGAATATGTGAACAATTATTGTAATACTATAAGAAAAGGATTGGCAGTAGCGGGAAACTGCCAGGGGGTATGGGGTGGGATTGGTAGTAGGACAATCTGCTGCGGGGGGCACACTTCATCAACAAGGGTGTCTGCATAAGGAACATTTGTATACCTAACCCTGAATTGTACCCCATATCTTTAAAATAAAAATATTAAAAGTTTAAAAAAAATAAAATAAAATCTAAAAAAAAAAGAAGAAAAAAGAAAACCAGATAATTCATACTGGCTTATCCAAAATCTGCATATTGTCAGTCAGATTGTCATTCCCACTTACTCCATCATTCCAATCCCCTACACTCTGCTCTCTCACATCCCACCTAACACCACCCACTTCTCTGTCCTAAACTTAAAAAACGCCTTCTTCACCATTCCCCTTAACACAGCTTACCGAAATCTCTTTGCCTTCACCTAAGTAAACCCCTTCTCACAAAACTCGACCTAATTAACCTAGATAGTCCTACCACAGGGCTTCAGGGACAATCCTTACCTCTTTGGACAAGTCCTTTCTCAAGACTTATCTAATTTAAACTTAATCCCCAGTATCCGTATACAATATGCTAATAATCTTCTCCCATGCAGTCCCTCATATAACCTTTAAATTCAGCATACTTCTCAATTACTCAACTTTCTGGGAAAACATAAATATCAAGTCCTTCCCACTAAAGACGCAATTGCTAAAACAAAAGATACCTATCTCAGACTCGCTGTAATGCCTACAGTCCAAGTCATTCCCACATACACAAAACATCTCATTCAAGACATGCCTACACCTGCCACTTTAAGGAATCTCCTTTCTTTCTTAAGCCTCAGAAAATATTTTCAATTATGGATACTTAATTGTAGTCTGTTAACCAAACCTCTTTATTTAGCTTCAAAAGGCCCTATTCACAAACCTTTAAACCCCTCATACCAAATTAATTCTCATTTTCTCATTTTTCAAACTAAAAGAGGCCCTTTAAAGGCCCCAACCCTAAAAATGCCAAACCCTACCAAACCTTTCACCTTATATGTCCACACAAAACACAACATTGCCCTTGAATTTTTATGTCAGTCCTATGGCAATATTCCACAAGCCATAGCATATCTATCAAAACAATTCAACTCTGTCATCCAAGGCTGACTGTAATGAGTCCAAGTTCTGGGTGCTGCTAGTATACTCACAACCAAAACATTAAAATGAACAATCTAGCAACACATAGTTGTCACCTTTTCCACACCCAGAACAGCATCATTATGAACCTTACACACTAAATGAACAATTCAAAATCAGAAAGGGCCCCCAATCCTACAATTCATAAGCCTCCATTCACACCAAAGCCTCCTAAATATACTTCATTTCCTACAGAACCTACCTCTCCTCAGCTAACAAGAGTTCCTAAACGTCCAGAAACTCCTAAATCACGTGCCAGAAAGGACCTTTAATCACTCCATACATATGGATGTTCTTTCAGGAATCGCCACAGTCTTCCAGAGAGATTGCACTAGTTTGCATTCCCACCAACAGGGTAGAAGCATCTGTTGTTGTTTGTTTTATTAATGATGTCCATTCTTACTGGGGTTATGTGTTATCTCAATGTGGTTGTGGTTTGCACTGATGATGAGTGAGGATGAGTACTTTTTCATGTGTCTGTTGGCTGTCCGTATACCTTCTTTTGAGAACTGTCTATTCATGTTTTTGCCCATTTTTAAATGGGGTGTTTGGCTTTTTTTTTTTTTTTCTTTTTGGCATGTTTGAGTTCCTTATAGATCCTAGATGTTAGATCTTTGTCAGATGTACAGTTGGCAAATGTTTTTTCCCATTCTGTGGGCTGTCTCCCTGCTCTGTTGATGGTTTATTTTACTTTGCAGAAGCTATTCAGTTTGATGAGATCCTGCTTGTTTATCTTATTTCTTTCTTTTTTTTTTTTTTTTGAGTTGGAGTCTCACTCTGTAGCCCAGACTGGAGTGCAGTGGCCACTCCCGGCCACCGCAGCCTCAACCTGCTGGGCTCCGGCGATCCTTCCACCTCAGTCTTCCAAGTAGCTGGAACTACAGGTGCGCGCTACCACGCCAGGCTAATTTTTTTTTTTGATTTATTGTAGAGGTGAGGTCTTGCTTGCCCAGGCGGGTCTCGAACCCGCGGGCTCAGGCAATCCACTCACCTCAGCCTCCCAAAGGCGCAGGATTACAGGCTGAGCCACCGAGCCCAGCTATCTTATTTCTTAATGAATGACCATTTAGGGTTCTGAATAGGAATTGGCTGCCAGTTCCAATTTCCAGAAGTGTGTCTCCTGCATTTTCTAAGAGTTTTCTAGTTGCGGTTTTGTGTTTAGGTCTTTGATCCATTTAGAGTTTATTTTTGTGTATGGTGATATGTATGAATCCTGTTTCAATCTTCTGCATGTGATCAGCCAATTTTCCCAGCACCATATACTGAATAGGTTCTCCTCTTCCCAGTGGGTGTTGTTGGAAGATTTGTCAAAGATGGGTTGGTTGAGAAATTGAGGCTTTGCTTCTGGAATCTCTATTCTGTTCCATTGATATAAATGCCTGTTCTTTTACCAATATCAGGCTGTTTTTATTACTGTAACCTTATAGTAAAGTTTGAAGTCTGGAAGTGTGATACCTCCTGCTTTGTTTCTATGCTAAGGATTGTTTTGGCTATTTGTGGTCATTTATGTTTCCATATGAATTTCTGTATTGTCATTTCCAGGTCTGAGAAGAATAATGTTGGTAACTTAATGGGTATTGTGTTGAATCTGTAGATTGCCTTTAGTAGGATGGACATCTTAACAA
>CAUYQG010058660.1:0-112107 GCA_963574415.1 Tarsius wallacei | reverse complement strand
ATCACATGTTCTCACTCATATAGTGAACTTTGAACATCCAATATAATACTATAAGAAAATGACTGACAGAGATGGGAAACTATGGAGGGGAGGGGAAGGGAGATGGGATTAATGGTAGTCAATATCTGTCTGGGGACGGGAGGACACCTCTTGTCAACAAGGGTACCTGAACGAAGCATATTTGTATACCTAATCCTTGACTGTACCCCACAATATCATAATAAAAAATACTGATTATAAAAAAAAAGAGTTTCTCATTATGTCTTCAACATCTATCTAGCCTTGGGCTACTCCAGAGCTCCATCCTAAGACCTCTTCCTTCTTCAGACTAGATGATCTGATGCACTCCCATGGCCTTAAATACCATCTAAAACAACTCTCAAATTTTGTCTCCAGATCAGACCTCTTTCCTGAACTCTAGGTGCACATACACTACTGCTTACTAGACATCTCCAAATGGATGTGATATTGACTTCTCATACTGACATCTCCCAAACTGATTGTTTTCCAAAACTGATTCCTTCCTTAGTGCATCTTGTCTCAGCAAATAGCAATTCCATTTTGCAGTCACTGAGACCAATATCCATGCAGTCCTCCTCAACTCCTCTCATTCTCAGGTAACGTACAATGGGTCAGCAATCCTGTCACTTCTATCTTCTTTCAGAGTTTGACCAAATCTCACCACCTCTTCTGCCTCTACCCTAGTTCAAGTCACCATCACTTTCATCTAAATTATTGCAAAGATGTCTCTATTTTATATATGCCCCTCCCCCACAGTGTATTCTCAACACAACCAGCAAGGTGATTGTGGTAGGCAGAAGTCAAAGATTTCCTCCCCTCCCCACCCTTGACCCCACCATGCACATTTCTAAGATTGTCGATATGATGGATTTGATTTCTGTGTTTGGGTTTTGTTATATGGCACAGTCAACTTTTAGAAAGATTACTAGTTGGGCCAGACTGAAGCACATGAGCCATTTAAAAGTTTCCCTGGGTGGTCATAGAAAAGGCAGTGAGGGATCCCTAGCATGAAAAGGATTTGACATGCTCTTGCTGACATGGATGATGGAGGAGCCATGTGATCGGGAATGTGGGCAAGAACTTCAATCTCACGACCTCAAGGAACTGAATTCTGCCAACAACCTGCATGAAGCTGAGAAGGAGATTTTTTTTTTTCTTCTCAGAGCCTCCAGCTGAAGTTCAGCAGAAGCTTTTATATTAACCTTAAAACATTCTGAAGAGATAACCCAGCCATGGTGGGCAAGACTGCTTACCTACAGAACTCTGAGCTGATACATGAATACTGTGTTAAGCTGCTAAGTTTGTGCGATTGGTTATATAAAGATAGAAAACTAATTCAGTGATCATCTTTAAACATAAGTCAAATCATAGCCTTCTCTTCTCAGAACCATTTACTGGCTTCCCATCTCTCTTAGAGTAAAAACCAGAGCCCCCACCATGGCCTCAAGGCTATAAGATCTGAGCCCTACACCTGTCTGAGCTCCTCTTCTACTCTCCCCTGGTCACTCATCCTGCCTCAGTCTTGACATTTGCTGATCCCCTGCCAGGAATACACCTTCATGGGACTGTGCATGGCTCACTCCCTCCCCTCCTTTGGGTCTCCACTCAAATGCCACCTCATCAGCGGGGCCTTCCCAACCATTCAGTTGAAAACAGCAACACCCCCAAAACTGACACTCCTCTTCCTTTCCCTGCTTTATTTTCTCTGTGGCACTCATCACCACTTAACATATGGCATGATGTACTTATCATCTGTTCAAATCTCTCCTCAGTTAGAATGGGAGCTTCATGAGGGCAGGAGTTTTTCAAGTTTTGTTCACTGTTAAGTCTTGAGTGCCTCTAGAACATTGAATAACACAGTGAGTGCTAAGTAAATATTTGGTGAATTCAAGAACGTATCTTAGAGCTCAGGCAAGGAAAATATTTTTGATGAACATTTTTTAATGCTGCTGTAATTCTGCCTAAAATGCTTTTGTTCATAAATATGGGGTCAAATCATTCAGTACGAGATCACATATACCTACTACTTGTAGAGTACAATGTTAGCAGCTTTTGATAAAGATGAAATATATTCATCCTCTTGACTTATGCATAATCTAGTTAACAAAAGACTGCTCAAATTAAGCACTTAGGTAATGATATAAAATTACTTGATTAATTGGCAAAATATATGGTACAGCAAATAGGCATTTCAATAAGATAAGACAGAAATGAGTCTGGACTAAGAAGTAAAGGATCAGGTTCATGAGGAGGGATGGTGAGGAAATTAAGGCCACAGATGTAGATTGTTTGAGAAAAATGTCCAGATGGTTTGAGGAGGCAGCAGGGTCAAGTATTTCTCTAAAATAAGTGCAACCTCTGCGTGCTTCAGGACAGGGCAGAAATAAGCATTGAAAAGCCAGTGAAGATCCTTGAGAAGGAAAAGATGAGATGAAAACAGAATCCTTGGGAAGACAAAGCTCTGAGGCACAGGTTGTGGGAAGAACCATCAGGGAGGAAGCCCCTTCTCCCTCTGAGTTCTAAGGAAAGGGCTAGACAGTGGTAGGAGGGACAGATCTCACAGAAATGACAAACAAGATAGAAAATAAGCTTCTTATGGTAGCTTTCGTGCTAAGGGAGTAATCACTGAATCTTTTTGTTGGATAATTTTATATATTTTTTAAAATGTATACTCCAGGGTCTGAGTTATTCAGCATTGTGTAATGTTTAAAATCTGAGAAATACAAGGACGAAGAGGAGAAAGAAAAGAAACCTGTATTAAAGCTTACATGACTACTTTTTATGAGTTTAGGGAAAAGATGAAAGTTACCATGCAAAAGGAACAAGGATAGTTTTTGCTTTCTTTCTAGAAAGTCACAAAGTTGCCATTCTTAATATTGTCCAGAGGGAAAACTAAACTTTATAGAGAAAACTTGCAGTCTTTAGACATTGGAGGACTAGAAAAAATTAAGTTTCACCTGACCCAAGTGCAAATGATACTACTGACCTGCCTGGTTAGATTAGTTGCAAACACTGAATTTGAACACTTTCATAAAGCCTAATTCATCTCCACCAATTCAGAAAAACTGCCAACATAGCATTTGCCATGTGCAGTCACTGTCCTGAAGATTCAGAAAGGTTTAGAAGAGTGGTGGTAACCACAAGCTTTGGCACCACCTGGTTCAAATGTGACTTGGTGCATACTAGTTAGGGAACTTAAGTCCAGTCGCTGGCTATGCCTGCCTGTGCCTCAGTCTCCTTATCTGTAAAGTGAGAGTAAATGAGTCAGTAAAAGTACACAATGCCTAGAACAGGCCAGCATACTGGAAGAACACTTAAAGAATGTGTAATTATTATTCTCTATCTATTTTTAACATTTTTCTTCTTTTCACAGTTCCAGAGGTAGTGTGATAATTTTTGCCACACACTTCTGAATGTTTTGCCTGGCAAATACTGGTAAAAGGGTAATTTCTGTGACCGTTTTGTTTTTTAGTGATTGTATTTCCTTGTATCATGGATGACAAATGCTTGTCACAAGGAGTAGCCTTGTTGATTGTACTTGTAAATATTTCTGGAAAGTTCTTCATTGAGCCAGTCCCAGAGCTTTCAATTTCCCTAAATGCTGATGTTCTTTAATAAGCTACTTGGAAGGCTGAGGCAGAAGGATCGCCGGAGCCCAGCAGGTCGAGGCTGCGGTGGCCAGGAGCGGCCACTGCACTCCAGTCTGGGCGACAGAGTGAGACTCCAACTCAAAAAAAAAAAAAAAAAAAGTTGTCTTTCTAACCCAAGTTGATCTTTCTTTGATTGCATTGCAACACATTCCACTGATACCTCACTACAACCACTTTTCTGTATTTGCCAAGAGAAACCGCCCATTTGCTAAAATAGTTGCATGTTTCATGGGACTGTGGGCCATTTAACCACACACTTAAGGAATTTCTACCTTTCAACTGTTTCTCATTACCTCGGATTATATTGGCTTAATGTCAGTCAATTTAGAAAGGCATAAAAGTCCTGGAAATATGAGTTTGGGCCATTATTGTACCAGTCCTGTTTATTCCCAGAAGAGCCCTATCAAAAAGAGAGGGAGTGACTGTACTCATAAAAATAGAAAAGGCAACGTCATCTAAAAAAATAATAAAGCAGTTCTGCCACCTGGCTTAGTGCTAACTTCCTGAATGTGTGGAGTCTCCTGACTGCCGTGATGGCAGAGTAAGCTGGCCAGAGTAAACTGGGCTTAACTCAGGCAGCCCCTCCAACCTTACATTTCTTCATCAACACTTATCAAGAAGAAAAAAGATATTTGATATCTGAATTTTGAGACATAAATATTCTTCCCACTCTTATTTTTCTGCTGCATACATTGAAGTCTTGTGCTGATATTCTTATTGTTTCAGGCCGTTGGAGTTTTAATCTTAACATCTGCCTTTCAAAAATCAATCTTGGGAGCAGTTTTTGTTTTTGTTCTTGTTTTATGTTGCTCACAATTTTGAGGAATGTCTAGGTGAAGCTGTCAAATTGCAGCCAGGGCTGGCCACCTAAATTTGGAAATAAAGTTTTCTGGGAAGACAGCTATGGTCATTCATTTACACATTGGCTGTGGCTGCTTTCTGGCTACAATGGCAGACTTGAGACTGACCAGATCAGAGACCATAGGCCCACAACGTCTAAACTATTTACCAGCCATTTAAGAAAAAAATTCCCAGCCCCATGTCTAGATGTCATACTATTACAGCTTAAAGAGACCATCATTATAGTGTCAACCTTAAACAATGAGATTCAGAAAATATGATGAAGTCTAAAGCTTATTCAAGCATAAAGCTTGAGGATGACCACTTGGAAAACACTGACTCCAAATTAATGCAGTTGCCTTTCCAAATTATGGAAGTTAAGGTTGCACTTATTTAGGCAGTTAACAGTGTTGCAGCATCTTCCATGCAAGGTCACTGCATAGGTTATAGTGATTTGATTTGTTACAGGTTGCTATATTGCAGGAAAGATGGCTTTAACATTCCATGAGGAAGGGTGATGATCTGAGGAGGTCTTGTCTCTAGTGCTCAAGGCCTTTCCTAATCATTTATGGGAAAGAGCAGAAGTTTACTTGCATGGTACGTGACTCGAGCCACATAGCCACATTCACCCCAAGGCTCAAAATAATTTAAAGTCCAATAGTTTTAAGTTCAAATTATTTAATTTAATGTAGATAAAATGAGTAAGTTCTTACATAGTTACGGTACAGTGATGAATATAGGAATCACACTAATTATTTCAGCAGTGGGATTTATTGTGATAATTGGTTACACAGATAAAAGAGCAAAAGAGGAATTCAAAGTAACTCAGAGACAGCAACTATAGAAAGGCAGTGCCTCTTGGGCTTGGGAACAAACAGGAATAAGAGGAATGCTCAAAACTCAAAGGTATATAATGCACCCAGCTACTGTGGTACCTCTGAGAGGCATGATGAAACAGGTTCTGGATATTACAAAGGAAGCTAGAGGCAGGGGTAGATGCTACTGCTGGGTGTGTGCTGTCAGGATCAGCAAGAAAAAGGAAAAGAGTTCCTCCTCTTCTTCAACTGCCATCCGGTTTTTCTCTGCTTTTCCCTTCTGGTAGAACCAAATAGGAATCCTGCAGCTGAAGGGGTCTTAGGAACATAGCTAGAGATACCCTTCCCAGCATTACTGAGCAAAGGAGGGTATGTTTGGGGTAAAAAACAACAGGTAAATGAGTGGCACAGGCTGAGAGAAGTGAGCGGACCTAGTGGCAGCCAGTGACATGCTGGAACCCACAACTCCATCCCTGCTCTGTCTAGACATGTCTGGTCAAGTTCACTGCTCTTCCTACACCACAGCCACTTGAAGTTCACATGCTGTGTTTGGAGTTCTTACCTTTGCATTGTCTGACTTTTATTTTTTTATTCAACAACTACTTGTTGAGTGCCTACTAAGTGCCACTGTTCTAGGCTATAACAATATAGTAGTAAACAAAATGATGCAAAACAAAATCAGTGCCCTCAATGAGCTTGCATCCAATCATAAGAGGCTGGCAATAAATAAGATAAGTAAAATATATGTTTTGTTAGATGACATCACTTCCAAGGGGCAGGGGAGGGAGAAAACTGGAAAAGACATTCGAGAATGCCATGGGGGGAGAAGGTTTCAGTACTGGTCCAGGGAAGGAATGCAGCATTTTTTTTTTTTTTTGAATTGAAGTCTCACTCTGTTGCCCAGACTGGAGTGCAGTGGCACGCTCCCAGCCACCACAGCCTCGACCTGCTTGGCTCCAGCGATCCTTCCGCCTCAGCCTTCCAAGTAGCCAGAACTACAGGCGCACACCCTAATTTTTGATTTATTGTAGAGACAAGGTCTCACCAAATTGACCAGGCGGGTCTCAAACCCTTGGGTTCAGGCAATCCACTTGCCTTGGTCTCCCAAAATGCTGGGATTACAGGACAAGCCACCCAGCCCGGCCAGAATGCAGCCTTTAAATAAAGACCTGAAGGAAGTGAAGGAGCAAGACTTGGGGGTAAGAACATTCCAGGCGATGGGTATAGCAGGTACAATGTCCTTGAGGCAGGAGCCAGTCTAGTGTGTCAGAGAAATTTCTGAGAGGCCAGTATGGTTGGATTAGAAAGATAAGAGAGAAGGAGGGGAAGGTAAGGCTAGAGCTATGACAGACTGCCTCATTAAGCTGTTTGCTTTTTTTTCCAAACTGTTGCTGTTCTGGGAAACGTGCATTGTACTATTTGGTTGGCCTTTCAGGGTGGACATTTGCAAATACAGTGGTTATATCTCTAAGCAAATTTGTTCATCTGACACTGTGATCCTAAGGTGTAGATTTAGGGTGCACAATCCCAACATTCTACAGTCTCCAGATGCCCCTTGATGTACGTGGGATGTTACTCTTGTTAAGAAGGCTGATTTGATTATATTACAATGCCTCTTGTATGTGGTAATTAGAGAAATATCACTGCTCATACATTCTCTAATTTCAGTAAGTCCAGGCTGTAAACCGTGGATTTCCCCTATGGAGTTATGTATGGTGTGTGAGGCATGTCAAGGGAGAAAGTGATATTCATTAGCACTTAGCAGATGATTAGATTGTGCTCATTCTAGATGTTTTCTCAATGTAATGGTCTCATGCTGTCTTATCAGGATCATTTTCGAGTGTGAACATAGTGAAACTTAATTGGCTCTTACTACATTACAGTAAAAGTCTTAATTTCACTGCTAGGTACTTCAGAGGAGAGATTCTTTTGTTTTCATCTTTGTATCTTAATAGCCTAGGATATGCTTGGAACAAAACAATAATACATAACATACTTGCAGGGCTTCCTAAACTCCAAGTTCTGAGCTAAGCATATTATGTACATTATCGCATTTAATTATTGCAAATCCCTGTGGGCCAGATAACGCTGTTATTGTCATTACATAGATTTAAAAATCAAGGCTTTAAAAGATTGTCTTAATTCATTTGTGCTGCTGTAACAAGATACCACAGACTAGGAAATTTATAAACAACAGAAATGTATTTTCTCACAGTTGTGGAGAATGGGAAGTCCAATATCAAGGATTCCGCATTTGGTATCTGATAGGGGTCTTCTTGCAGCATCCTCTGTGGCAAAAAGGCCTAAGCCCTAAGCTAGTTCCTTCCAGCCCTTTGGGGCACTAATCTGTTCACAAGGATGGAACCCTCATGATTTAATCACTTCCCAAAAGGCCCCACCTCTTACATTACTACATCAGTGATTAAGTTTCAACCCATGAGGGTGGAGAGATAGATAGATAGATAGATAGATATGTTTAGAGGGTACAAGTACAGTTTTGTTACATGGATATTTTGTGTAGTGGTGAAATCTGGGCTTTTAATGTAATCATTACCTAAATAGTGTACATTATACCCATTAGGTAATTTCTTACCCCTCAGCCCTCTCTCACCCTCTCACTTTCCAAATTTTCAAAGTCTACTCTCCATGTCTATGTGTACACATTATTTAGCTCCCAAGTATATGTCGGCCCCCCAAACTCATGTCTTTCTCATAAGTAAAATACATTTACTTGATCCTAGCAGCCCTAAATGCTAAGTCCTGGCATTAACTTAAAGTCTAAAGTCCAAAGTCTCATCTAAATCAAATGTAGATGAGACTTAAGGTACAATTTATTCTGAGGCAAACTGCTCTCCAGCTGTGGACCTGTGAAATCAAACAAGTTATGTGCTTCCAAAATACTTTAGTGGGACAGGCATAGTATAGATATTCTCGTTCCAAGGGAATAAATAGCAAAAAGAAAGGGGTAACACGTCCCAAGTAAGTCCAAAAAACCCAACAAGGCAAACAACATTAAATCCTGAGACTCTAGAATAATCATTGACTCCATGTCTCAGCTTCCAGACATGCCGAGTGGGGGATGGGTTCCCAAGACCTCAGAGGAACTGCCTTCCATGCCACATGGCTTTGCTGGGCACAGTCCATACTGCAGCTCTCATGGAGTCTCGTATCTGTGGCTGTCCTCACTGGCATTGCATGCTGGTGGCTCTACAGTTCTGGGGTCTCAAGGGCAGCCCTGCCTCCAACAACTCCGTTAAGTGGCCCAACTGTGGTAGTTCTCTGCCTGGTCTGCTAGGCTTTCTGAGGAATCCTCTGAAATCTAGGTGGAGGTAGCCATGCCTCCATAGCATGTGCTCATCTCATGCCTGCAGAATTAGCACCACATGAATGATACCAAGGCTTATAGCCTGTACCTCGAAGTGGCAGTTGGGTCACTTGAACCACATATGGGGCAGCCAAGGAGTGCTCACTGGGAACAGAGACTTAAGGCTGTGCATGGAAGTGAATGCTGTTGTTGTTGAGGTCCCGTGGGTGCCTGAGGCCCCTCTTTTGACATGGTTCTGTCCCCTAGGCCTTGGCACTGTGGCCTGTAATGGGAGGGACAGCACCAACAATCTCCAAACTGCCTTCAGGGTCATTCATTCTTCTATTGTCATGATGATCTGGCTTCTTAATTATCCATACTAATCTCCTTACTAAACCTAAATGTTGCTTGTCCACAACCTTGGTATTCTCTTTGAATCTACTGTTTTAGTCTTTACAACCTGGCCAGGCTCAGATCAGGTTGAAACTTTTCCAGATCTTTAAGTTCTGCTTCCCTTATGATTATAAATTCTCTGTCTTTAATTTGTTTCTGTCTTCTCATACTTTCCAGTAGGAAATCAAGAAAAGCCATGAAGCACTCTAAACACTTTGCTTAGAAATGTCTTCTGCCAGACATCCTAGTTCATCCACATTGTTCTAGGGCATGGATACTATTCATCTAAGTTCAATGATACTTTGTAGCAAGGATGGCCGTTCCTCAACTTCCAATAAGATATTCCTCATTTCTGTCTAAGACCTCATCGGAATGGTCCCTCCTGTCCATATTTCTACCAGCATTCTGATCACAGATAATTTCTAATAAGATTGAAGCTCTCTCTATAGCTCCCTTCTTATAAGCCCTCACCAGAATCGTATTAACACTCTATCTATGGTCATCCAGACTTTTTGTAGCATGAACTTCAAAACCATTCCAGCCTCTACCCATTATCTAGTTCCAAAGTTGCTTTCACATTTTTAGGTATTTTTTACAGAACTACTCCTTATCTCTGGTACCAATATCTGTCTTTGTTCATTTGTGCTGCTAAAACAAAATACCATAAACTGGGTAATTTATAAAGAACAGAAACTTATTTCTTGCAGTTCTGGAGGCTGAGAAGTTCAAGGTCAAGGCACAGGCAGGTTGGTGTCTAGTGAGGTCCTTCTTTGTGGATAGCATTGTCTACTGAGGCAGCATCCTCATATGGTAGAAAGCAGAGGGCCAAAACAGCCCAAGCTAATTCCCTCCATCCCTTTGTAAGGCACTAATCACTTCCCGAAAAGGTCCCACTTCTTAATACCACCACAGTGGGATTAAGTTTCAACATGAATTTTGGAGGGGACACCATCATTTAAACTAACAAAAATTCAGTAGTTTTCCCAAGACCCCAAGACAAGAAGTAGTCTGGGTTCATATCCAGGCTCTCTGATTCAGATCAATGAGTTATTGAAACCCTTAATTGCTGTTTGTTGAACCAATGGAGATGGTTGGCAGCCTGCATATTCTGCTGAAGAATACAGTCACAGGACATAAGGGAGCTTTCAGTCCATTTCTTTTTCTGTCTTCTTAATTTTTCTTCTTCTGTCCCTGTGTCAAGGCTGCTATTTTACTAGAGCAAACTTTGAAGTAGTATTCATTTTATTTCTTTATACCCATCATAGATACAAGCATCAATATGGGATGCTAACTGATTACTATATGGAACACAGGATCTCTATAACCAGATACCTCTTTTGCCTGTTTTTAACAATTCTATGCATTTATGAGCTGTAAAGAGCACATTTCTTTTTAGATGTATTTCATTAGCCATTTATTTATCAAAACAGTTTATCTTTATGAAGTAGAAATATCATATATTGGAGTTTAATACAAACAAAAAAGTTTATTGTGAATGGATGTGAAAGTATTCAACATATCCTATAATCATACAGTAGCACTTGGTTAAAGCAAAAATACCCCATGGAACTATACTTCCCTCTTATTTGGATTTTATGATTCTGAATTTTTTTATTCAGAACTTATTTTGATCCTACAGCAAGGATTTAAGATACCATAACACTTGGATAATAATTTATTATTAGGTTGAGCCATTTTAAATGCTGGTATTCTATCTTTTTTGACTGATATGTTCATGTGGTTCAAGCTAATAGTCTCTTTATCTAAAGAAGAAAAGCATAAAGTTCCTCATCTCTTTTTCAAAATTTTTATTTTTTTGATTATTGAAGTATTTATTTATTTTTATGTTTTATTTTAAAGATATGGGGTACAATTCAAGATTAGGTATACAAGTAGACATTGAACAGGTAAAGTTTGGGTCTCCCCTTTATCCCCGTTTTGCCTGATTTGAGGTCAGATACCCTTATCGATGTTGTGTCCTCACCCCCACCCTGGTAGTATGCCACTACTGCCAATCCCTTTCTTATAGTATTATGGTAAATGTACAGGGTCTGCTTATGAGTGAGAACATATGGTACTCTGTTCTTTGTTTCTGTGATAGATCACTGAGTATTATAGACTCTAAATCCATCCAAGTTGCTGCAAAGTCCGTATGTTTGTCCTTCTTCATGGCTGCATAATATTCCATTGTATATATGTAACACATTTTTAAAAATCCAGTCTAGTTTCAATGGGCAGCATGGTTGGTCCCATGTTTTTGCTATTGTGAATAGTGCTGCAATAAACATGCATGTGTAGGTATCTTTTATGTAAAATGATTTGAGGTCCTCCAGGTATATTCTCAGTAGGGGGGTTGCTGGGTCATATGGAAGTTCAATTTCTAATTCTTTTAGAAGTTGCCACACTGTTTTCCATAGAGGTTAAACTAGTATGCATTCCCACCAGCAGTGTAGAAGCGTTCCTCTCTTTTTAAAAATTTTTAAATCATAGAAGATTTTAATTTAAGCGTTTCTGTATAAGCTGATGGGTAACATATGATTAACTGCTTTACTTGGCTGCACAATGCTTTGAACTGATAAGTCAAATGAATGACATGTCCTAAACCGCATCAAGAAAACCACACAAGCAGCCAAAGACCTTCATCTGTTGCTGCAGCAGTGCCCTGTCAGTGAGCAAGTAGAAAAGGAAGAGAAACGTGAGCATGTCCTATAAGAGTTTGACAAAATAGGTTATCATTTGGCAGCAAACGATGAACTTGTGAAAGGTCAAAACCTGGACTTGGCACTCACATCTCACAGAACTAGCTTATCTAGATGTTTCAAAACCATCTTCCAATGTGCCCTGCTTATTAAAAGGCAAGGCGAAAAACAAGAAACATTTGCGTTGCTCTACTGGCTCCAATTTAGCTATGTTGCTCCGGGACTGGGTAGCTAATATAGAAAGTGTGTTGCAGGGTTATTGTAAACAACTAAGTGAGTGCAATACAGGCCCAAGAAGGCAAGGTCCTTGCTAGGATGTCCTGGGTTATAGCTGGTATGTGGCATCAGCACTGGAATTTGGACCATCAGCAGATAAATCCAGTGCACAGGGGGCCATCATGAGCACAAGGGAGCTTGAACGTGGTAGAGATGATGGGTTTAGAAAACAAAGATTCCTGAATCAGGTGATCAGCTTGTGCTAAAGGTCTCTGAGGAGCAGGAGAGTTTGAAAATAGACCTCAAGACCTCAGTAGTCGCTGGCCACATGGCCACATGTAAGTATTAACTTGAAATGTGCCTAGTCCAATTGAGATATGCTATTAAGTGTAAATTATATACCAAATTTCAAAGAATTGGTATACAAAAGTGAAAGATCTCATTAACAGCATTTAAATATCAGTTACATGTTGAAATGATAATATTTTGGATGTATTAGGTTAAATAAAATAACCTATTAAATTAATTCCACCTTATTTTTTTTTCAAATATGACTATTTGAAAATGTTCTTGCATTATATTTCCATGGGGCATTGCTGGTCTAGACCTTCACAGTTAAATCCACTAATATAGCATTGCCATAGCACGTGAAACACACATACACACAAATGCTTCACATTTAAATGCATTTGTATCCTTTCATCCAGTCTGAAATCTTTCAAAAATGTGTCTTGCACTTGCTGGGTTTTATTTCTGCATTTTGTGAGCAGGGTATATTGTAGAGATCCATTTGTTTATTTTATTCAAAACTTAGGTTATTCCTTCTTACTGAACATTTGGCTCTTTTTTTTTTTCAACCAGCAGATGATGCTACAGCTGACAGTCGCAGAACTTATACTCTAACTGATTACTTAAAAAATACTTTTAGAGTGAAGGTCTACTCCTTACGGTGGGTTTCAGGTAAGAATTTTTTTGGAGGGGGCAGATTTTTATGTTTATGTTTGTTCTAGTTAGGTTAGATTGCTGGGTGCTTTTACAGCACTGAGAAGATATAAACCATGTTTGTTAAAACTGTCTGAAAGGTATTTTATTTTCTACTTAAAGGTGAAAAGGGAGAGGAGACAGAAAGAAGTCCAAGTATTTTTTGACATGTACTATAATAAGTTGAAAGTAAATTGAAACTTTGCCAATAATAATGGAAAAATAAATGAATGCGAGTGTAATATTCATCATTCATGTTTTCCCAACTTAGAAATGCTTATTTAGTACGTGTGTGAACTTAAATTTTAAATGTTCTTGCATAATTTTAGCTTATAAAGATGTCTAATAGCAACTTAAAATACTGATTGGGTTGTTTTCTCTTTTTAGATCATGAATATTTCTACAGACAAGAAAATAATATCTTGCTATTCAATGCTGAATATGGAAACAGCTCTATTTTCTTGGAGAACAGTACATTTGTATGTTTAATCACATAATTAATTCCTGCATGGAATTCTGGGGATTTCTTCCACTACCTTTCAAATCATGAGTACTATCATTTCTTATCCTTTTGGACTCTCTCTGCAGCATATGGCACGGTGGATCTTTCCTTCTTGAAATGCTCCCTGCCTTGGCTACTTTTTAGTCTCCTTTGACGATTCTACCTCCTCTGCCCATATTTTTAAATGTAAGTGCTCCTTGGGGCTCTGCTTCACCTGCTGCCTGTCTCCCCACCTTGCATGCTCTCCCTAGGGAATTTCACCCACTTCCACAGCATCAGGGCTTTCCTCTCTGTCCTTGATTCTCATAAACACACATCTAACCCTAACCCCCTCCCCAGATGCAAACGTCAGTTTCCAGCAGCCTGCTGGCTCCTGCATATAGATTTTAAATTCAGAATCCCAGGATGAACTGATTACTTCCCCCTCACAGTCTTAGCAATCTGAAAACATTTTATTCCTCTTCCCAACTTCCTACTCTTCATAAACAATCACTTAATTCTCCCCCAAATCACTTAAGCTAGAAACCTCAGAATCATCCTTGACTCCTCTGTCATTCCTACAGGTAGCCACTCAGTAAACCCTACTGATTCCCTGTCTGTATGTCATGTATCTCACAAATTTCCATTTCCACTATACAGTCCTGGTTCTAACCCTCATGTGATCTGGTAGTGGTGAGTGTTCCAACCTGTGTTCCTGTCTGATTCTGTGGCACCACCTACATCCAGGCCGAACCTCCCTCTGCACTTCCCTCTCGTTTCAGCCACTGTCATCAGAGGAACTTTTTAAAAGATAGGTATGATTGTATCATCTTCACTTGCAAGAACTAGGTCATAGTTCTACATCTTATATCAACATCTTATATTTAGGTCTCAGCTGTTTTCTAAGCTGATGTCCTCTCACCTTCCACTGTGTCTGACACCTCCCATACAATATTCAGGTTACACATAACATTCTCTAAACATGCGTGCCCTTTCCCACACCTGGGCTTTTGATCATGTTGTTTCCACTGATAAGAAGGTTACCTCTCTTTTCTTGATCCTCATCATCATAGCCATGTTTCCTCTGTTAAGTGGGATTAATCCTTCTCTTTCTGGCTTTCTAACACACATCACAGCCCACCTTCCATCACGACCATTTATGTAGTTGAATATGTCATCTCTCCTACACTGGACACTCCCAAAGCACAAGCCATGTGTCTAGAACAGTATCCCCTATGTAGTAAGTGCTCACTGATGGCAGTTAAATTGCATTGTTCATTTTTTCTTTTTTCTCCTTGATTGACAGGAGGAGTTTGGACATTCCATAAATGATTATTCAGTGTCTCCTGATAGACAATTTATTCTCTTTGAATACAACTATGTAAAGGTAAAATAATTGTTTTCTTACTGTGACATTTAAAGAAACCTAGAGTATGATATTTTATAACTGATTTCAAGTGTATAGATACCTAAGATTGACATCTAAGAAATCTAATAGGCATTAAAATCTTATTAATTCAGAATCAAGGAATCATTCGTATTCATAAAAGACAGACCCAACCAATGTTTTAAAATAAATTCATGTTCAGTGCCTTTAAAAACCCAAAAGCAAGCCGGGCTCGGTGGCTCAGCCTGTAATCCCGCGCCTTGGGAGGCTGAGGTGAGTGGATTGCCTGAGACCCGCCTGGGCAGGCGAAACCTCATCTCTACAATAAATCAAAAAAATCAGCCGGGCGTGGTAGCACGTGCCTGTAATTCCGGCTACTCAGAAGGCTGAGGCGAAAGGATCGCCGGAGCCCAGCAGGTCGAGGCTGCGGTGGCCGGGAGCGGCCACTGCACTCCAGTCTGGGCGATCGAGTGGGACTCCAACTCAAAAAAAAAAAAAAAAAACCCAAAAGCACAATTGGTATTATATTGTGGATACTAATAATATGTCAATGAAAATTTACAATTGACCCTTATCATATAATTTAAAAGTTTACACATCTGACTATACAGCCACTGTGTAACCCCTTATTTCTTCTGCCTCAGCTTTACATATAGTAAGACCCTCTATAAGTATTTGCTCTAAAAAGAGTTAAACTTTCTATCCTCCGAAGAAACTCTTCAAGATCGCCCCAACCACCTCCCAACTTTTGGGTCCCATCATGTACAAACTATTCTAAGGAGGGGAGTCTCAGCATCAGTCACAAGGGTTTCACCGAGAGCACTCAGCTTCTCTGTCCCCCAGCCAAGCACTGAGTTCTCACACGTTTAGGAAAGGTGGCAGTATAATCACACATCCCCCTCATGTTTAGGATGGATGCAAATCGCCAGTCACTCTAACTGTAGCTTTTTGGTTTTTAATGGATTTGACAACAGTTGCCAAGTATAGGAAGTTTTGAGACATGTAGGAAAGAATAAAAACCTGTGGTGCTACTCTGTCTTGAAAACAAAATACAAATTGATGAAAGGTGTCCTTGAATAGATGTGTGTTTCCGTATTGGAGTTTATTTTCCTAGAGAAAATACAATGTTTGATTGAATTAAAAAATAAAATAAAATACAAATCTGGGGACTCCTACCCCTGACTCTTTTTTTTTCTTGGATAAATAATACTGGGAGCCTTATCTCACACACCAATACTGCTGTGCTTGGACCAAGCAAACCATTCCCTGTTCCATTTACCACCTCAGGATGGATACTCGCAATCACAATATTTACCCTGGATTCGCTGTGCTGGGCTCCACTTCCTGTACATAAAGACTCTGTGTTCTGCTAAACTTAACCGTAAGCAAATCAGAATCCTATGCCAATTTTAGCACATCTGCTGCCAATTAATGGACTATTGTCTGTTTTATTCAGTTCTTCTTCTGGCTGCCTATAGAATAAAGTCACATGAGAGACTTTAACATATTCCCAGTGTCCAGGTTCAATTCCCAGATTGATAAATGGAAGTCTCTAGGAACAAAGCCAGCATCAGTATTTTTCTTAATGCCATAGATTATTGTGATGGACAACCAGGGTTGAGAACCACTAAATAACAGTTGTACATGTTAAAGACTAACATAGAAGGTAAGGTAGAAACAGAAAGGTAATATTAGCTCAACTTACTATTTATCTAGGTTCAAAAAGTGACATTTGATGTAGGTTAACAGATGCATTCACTGGTAGACCTTAACTGGACAGCCACTCTTGGTGCTTTGTATTTCTTGTGTCACTGGAGTTTACCCG
This sequence comes from Tarsius wallacei, assembly GCA_963574415.1. Lineage (NCBI taxonomy): Eukaryota > Metazoa > Chordata > Mammalia > Primates > Tarsiidae > Tarsius > Tarsius wallacei. The sequence goes on along the minus strand of CAUYQG010058660.1, from coordinate 95,495 downwards.
TGTATTTAACTGCTTTTGTTGTTTCCCTCGGTCTCCTTCCCCTGCTGTCCATGCTTCAGGCAATATCCAAAATGCTCCTTTTAAGTCTTAAATGAGAATATGCCACACCTGTGCTTAAATCCTCCACTGACTTCCCATTACACTCAAAATAGAACATTAGCTCTAGCCTGGCATCCAGGGGCCCTACGTGGTTAGAGCTCTTAGTCTGCCTGTTTGAACGCACCTTCTTACTCCCTCCTGGACTCCACATGCTTGGCCAGTGTTTCTCGCCCCGCCTGCTCTCTAGGATCACTTGGGAGATTTTTTAAAAACAGATGTCTGTGGCCTACCCCAAAGCAACTAACTCAGCATAGCTATGGGTGGTCAGACACCGGTAGATTTAAGACTCCCAGGTGATTCTATTATCCCAAGTTGAGAACTTTGAAGTGCACAACTCATTCTTTTTCTCAAGCATCACTTTCATTCTCGTCTTAAGGGGCAAAGCATTTTCTATTGCTTCCTTCTGGAACCTTCTTCCCCCATCATCATATGGCTCTCTTTTTTTATTAATTCAGATCCAGGCTTGTTGTATCACTTTTTCTAATGTTTCCCCTTGCCACTTTGTTCCACCCACACCCCACAAGTCACTCTATCATATTAGCCCATTTTAGCATCTTCATAACATTTTGTGATATTGTTATTTATTTATTTATTCATCGTCTGCCTTAGTGTCAGTTTCCCTGTGTTTTGGTCACCAGTGCACCTGCAGTGCTTAGGACAGGGCCACATAGCAGATACTCAACAAATACTTGTTAAATGAATACATTTTTTTTATTGCAAAGCACTCAATTATGAGATTATTGAAAGTAGGAAACGATATCTTCCTTTTTTTTTTTTTTTTTGCATTCCAAAAGTATTCAACAGAATTTTCTATACAACATAAATGTTTTGGACTAACCAACTCTCAAGAAGCATATCCCAATGAAAGAAGAGTCTAATTGTATTACATTTCCTTAGAAGTCCACTTACCAATGTTTTTTGGATTCTACTACATGACTTTTCTGTGACTGAGTTAGTGTATCCAAATGACAGATTATTATAAGTTGTGACTACAAATAAACAAATGAATGAGTAATCGAATCGACACCTAAGTGAATAAGTACTATACTGTCTAATATGGATATTCTCCTAGTATCTCTGCTTATTGCCCCATGCTCTAGAGATAATGGTAATAATTGTATCATCTATTCCATGTTGACAATGTTCCAGAACACTTCCCAGGCATTCTCATGCACCTGAGATTGTTGCCGTCATTATCTCCATTTTTCTAAAAAGAAAAGCGAAGCTTAGAAAGAAACTTGCCTTGGCCAGGAGCAGTGGCTCACACCTGTAATCCCAGCACTTTGGGAGGCCGAGATGGGGCAATCACTTGAGCCTAGGAGTTCGAGACCAGCCTGGGCAACATAGCGAGACCTCATTTCTACGGAATATCAAAAAATTAATTGGGCATTGGAGTGCATGCCTATAGCTATAGTCCCAGCTACTCAGGAGGTGGAGGCAGAAGAATCACCTGAGCTCTCGGGGGTCAAGGCTGCAGTGAGCCATGATCATGCCACTGCACTTTGGAGACTTGAATTCAGGTTAGAAGACTCCAAAACTTGAGTTTTTAAATGTGGTCTTTCCTGTCTTTGCTCTTAAAGTTCTCTTTGCTGCAATGCTTTTTTACCCATTCCCTGTCATATTCTACCACTAAACTCAGCCAAAGAATCATCTTTTCCATAAGCCTCTCTTCCTCTCCAAGGCCCAATTTATGATTCCTGCTTCTCCCCACCCACCTTCATAATATCTCTTGGCACATCCTGTTGTGATTTTTTTTTATTTGTCCATATCTCTCATTCAATCATGAGTTTTTCAAGGGGTGGGACACTGTGTTATCCTGTAGTGTCTGATAGATGATCACTGCCAGTGTTTATAGACTAAACAGACTGATGATTCTGTTTCAAAAGATGAAGTGAACATATCAAACATCTTGGGTTTTCTTTTACAACTCATGATGGTTTGTAACTCTGAAATGATCTCAATCCTTCTTAATATGGTTAGCCTGTACCACACCTTTTGGCTTTAGCAAGTATTATGCTTGTTGCCCAGAAACAAGCATGGGGTGTGTCAAAATAATCCAGGATTCAGGATAGGAAATTGTGACTTGCAAAAAGTAGAAACTGAACAAATATCTGTTGACATGAGAGTGGCATAGGAGGGTAAGAAAGGATAAGTATTTAAGGATAGGTTCTCTGGCTTTGTGTCTCAGCTCTGCTATCACTTTCTCACTTGGCTTCCTAGAGTCTAATGCATATCTATCCATATTTTATATTTTTCTCCTTGTTCATATAACTCTGAGAATATATAGAGATGCTTTTTAGTTATTGCTTGGTCTATAAAAATGAAATCCCATTTCACATACTTTTCTGTAAATTGCATTTCTCACTCAGTAACATCATGTGGAAGTCCTTCCATGTCAAATGGTATCATTCTAAATCATTTTTTGAAACAATAGAGCTTCATTTTTTAGAATAGCATTAGGTTTACAAAAAGCAAACAGAGAATTCCCACAGATTCCCTCCCCCATTTTTCCCCATTTTCCCCTGTTATTAACATCTTGCATTAGTGTGGTACACTTGTTACAAATCAACTGATAAGCCAGTATTGAGATGTCATTATCAACTCAAGTACACATTTTACATTAGGAGTTACTCTAGGTTTTGGCAAATGTACATGGATCTACCATTATTGTAGTGGTGAATTTTGACAAATATACATGTCTTGACAAATGTATAATGACACGTATCCACCATTGTAGTATTATACAGAATAGTTTCACTGCCCTAAAAATCCCCTGTGCTCCATCTATGCATCCCCCCCTTCCCCCAAACTCCTGGCAACCACTGATCTTTCTACTGTCTCCAAAATTTTACTTTTTCTAGAAAGTCATATGGTTAGAATAATACAGAATATAACCTTTCCATATTGGTTTATTTCACTTAGCAATATGTAGTTAAACATTTTTTCCATGTCTTTTGTGGCCTGATAGCTCATTTTTTAAAATCACTAAATCATATTTCATTGTATGGATCTACTACAGCTTATCTATTCACCTACTGAGGGACATCTTAGTTGCTTCCAATTTTGCAATAACAAAGCTGCTAAGTAAAGCTGCTGTAAACATTTGCGTGGGCACAAGTTTTAAGTTCATTTGTTTAAATAACAAGGATTTTGCTTATAAAGTTATTGGCCTTGGAGTTTTCTTCATGTAATGATTTTTATTTATGGATTCAATTGTTTATTAGTTGTAAGACTATTCAGACTTTCTTTTCTGAAAGAAAAGACTTTCTTTTTTGCCAGTAAGATGGGTGAAAATTTATATTTTTGTAAACAGATGATCTTAACATGCTATGGCAAGTGTTAGAAATAGTGTTTGCACAAAAAGTTGCACTTTGGTGCTTGTGGTCCTAGGAAGTCTCCTTGGAGGAGGTGATGCCAGAGCTAGGTTATAGATAAAGTCCAGAGGAGTTTGTATTGAATGATCTCTAAGATACTTTCAAATTCCAAAATTCTAGGAATCTAGAGAGGAAATTATAAGATATGATAAAATTTGAGAATATGCATACAATCATATATTCTAAATCTATCATCTTGAGCTCCTATAGAAAGTAGCTAAATTACCAAGAATCACTGAAGCCTGAAATATCTATTTTCTTTTATAGCAATGGAGACATTCCTACACTGCTTCATATGACATTTATGATTTAAATAAAAGGTCAGTGACTTTCCCATAAAATCTATTAGACTTCTCTAATGTAATTTTTTGTGGAGGAAATTAATTGTGAGTTATTATTTTGGTAATGTTTTCTTTTATCTTTTTTTTTCAGGCAGCTGATTACAGAAGAAAGAATTCCCAACAACACACAGTGGATCACATGGTCACCAGAGGGTCATAAATTGGTTAGTGAGTCTTTCCTGTTGCCAGAAAAATATTGGCTCAAACCTTTCATAGGCAGAAGCTACTAACCCTGATACAAAGTGGACATCTAGTCAGTACTTTACTATAAAATATAGTGTTATGACCCAAGATAACCTTTTGTGAGCCCTGAAAGTTTCTATAGGGAATTGCTTATTCACTTGGAAAATGTTCACCAAACTCTTAAGTTCTAGTTATCTAGTGTACTTGAATACATTGTGAGTCATACCTGCTTTCTACTAGTTCCATCTTGTGTCACTGTTGATTTGTCTTCACGATCAATAGTGCTAGTAGAATGTCAGAAGTCCAAAAGAATCCAAACAAGAAGATATAATGTTTATCTGCAGTTAAATCTCTCTCTTCCAGAATGCAACTGCCTTCCTTCTACTCACTCTCTCAAGAAAAAAATTCACAGGCATATGTAACTCTGCAGAAGAAGACTTCTAGTCTTCTAAGTCTTATACACTTTAGCATTCAAATAGTGATAGCTGTGTGCTTATTTTTAATATATTAAGAATATTTTTAGGATTATTTTGAAATTATAACCTATACTCTTGTAATTTAAGAATGGGAGGGAGTAGTTAAATGACTCCTTCTTGCTCAAATTGAATATCTAGCTATGGTGATTATTACATTTGCATAGATAAGCATTTTAAGATACCAGGATAAAATATTTTATAACATGTTATTTATACCAATACTTTTTTTTAATCATTTTAGGCATATGTTTGGAACAATGACATTTATGTTAAAATTGAACCAAATTTACCAAGTCAGAGAATCACATGGACTGGAAAAGAAGATGTTATATATAATGGAATAACTGACTGGGTTTATGAAGGTAGAGACTTTACAGCATTTTCAAATCAGAAAATCTATAAGCTTTTAAAAATAGTTAAACATTTCTTTAAAAATGTGAAAATTCAGTGAGCTTCAAAATAAACTAATTGATGCATTTTTTAAAATGTCATCAAATCTCTTTTGGAACTCACAACACCAGGTGTCTCATCAACTAAGAGTTTCTTGACAATACCTAGTGCCGCTCTGTCCTCATTGTCTCACAATACTCCTCTTGTCTTTGGTTTGTTGCTACAAAGGACCTTTTTGTGTAGGTAGTTTTTCTAGCTTTATTGGGGCATAAAAGCCTCTAGATTAATATCAAATGTTTCTCCAACCAGGCCTACCTAACCCAGAACTTACTAAGGAAAACTAAATATTCTCACAGCATTTAAAAGATGATAACATATATCTACAGGTTGGAGAGTAGAGGGGAAGAAATGTTTGCTTTATAGAGGATTTGTGTTTATTTGAACTTGGACAAATTATGATTTTCTGTTTTAAAGAAGAAAAATAATTAGAAAGGCTTAGGAAAAAGTGAATAAAAAACAGAACCAACAAAGTTAGAAAGGAATATTCCCTCTATAAGTATAAAGAGTTTTTAGAAACTGTTAAAAACACAATTTAGAAACTTAGACAATATTTTTCATGTCTATAGTTGCCAAGATAAAAGACATTTTGAGGTAGTTCCTAACTGTTCATGAGGTTGCCTCATATTCATTAGAAAGACTCATCTTTATTTCATTCTATTATTTCTTCTTCATAGTTAAGAAAAGAAGTTTTTCTTCATGATTTAATTTTGATTCTTACCTATCCAAATCGAGTATAATTAATGAATAACATTATAACAACAAAACCAAAACATTACATTAAAATAATAATAAATTGGTCTAGAAGTAAGTGGTTAAAACTTGTAATGAAATTTACTAACACTAGCTACTTAGAGATTCTTTAAGACTCCTACTGCACAGCACAGCCTAAGGTGCCTCTTCCTAGAGCTGTGACCCTCCCTTGGAAATAGCTGACCTTCTCTGAGATAAGAACAGAGTGAACACGCTCATCCTTTCTGAATCAGACAATATCTGGAAGGATCTCTTTTTGCATGTTCATGACTAGGCTGCTCACAAACAGGAATGGCATCACTGTTCCAACTTGGGCCTCTTTAAAATCCTCAGTCCTAGAGAGAAATTAGTACATCATCAATATGGATAAATATGGTCTGTATTCTCAATAATCACTAATTCAAGACATAGAACTCTATCTGCTACCTGTACTTATAAGTAATTTTAAAACCTAAAACTTTGTTCTAAGTTTATATAACTGCAGTTGTATTATAGACTTGGCTCAACAGATAAAAACTACAAGGAGTGAGACATCAACTTGGTATATGAAGAAGTTACCAGTGGAAACCTTGACTTGGAGTCATAAGGCCTAGGTTCTAGTTCTTGTCTCAAGTAATTCAGTCAGTTTCTCTAACCCTCAGTTTCCTTCTCTGTGAAATGGAGTAAGAATAGACTCACCCAGAGATCTCTGTGAAGGCTAAATTAGATGTGCTTTATAAATTCCAGATTGCTACGTAACTATGTAGAGATCAATGACATAGGTGTGAAGCAGTTAAGGGAGAATGGGCTGCCTAGCCAAGTAGGCAGGAGGTTTTTTGTTACTAGAAATGCTAAAATAGAGGCAGGGAGGCACAGTATAACAAGGAGATGAAAATAATGAGTCAAATCTGACAGGTCTGTGTTGATTTCTGGTGATTTCTGGTTCTACCAATTATTAGTGAAGTGACCCTAGGCAAATTTCTTATCTGTCTCACTTTGTTTATCAGCAACATGTGTTATTGTGAGAATTAACTGATGATTGATGTCAATTTCTTATCAATGACTGGTGCATAGTTAGCACTCATCAAATGTCAACTGCTCATCATGATAATTATTACTGTATTTTATTTTTGTAATTATGTTTTCTATTATTATTATTGAAAACGAGCATTTGGAAACAACTTTTAAAGAAGCATCAGGCATCTGAAAACGGATGGGAATACATGATTTCCTAAGATTCTAGTTTCTGTGCTTTTGCTTTTACACCTACACTCACAAGAGACTTGTGGAATAAATAGGCCTCTCCACCCAGTCTACTTCACTCCTCCATTTTCAGTCAGTGAAAGAATTTTTAGCATGTTAAGAGCCAGAGATTGAATGTCCCATGAATAGACCCCATAATAAACACAGGGAGAAGTTATCTTTGCCAGAGATTGAGAAGGAGCTCAAAAAGTCCAGGAAAGCAAGGTCTTGTCTTTCCTTTGCCCCTCCTTTGACCCCCTTCCACTACCCATTAGCATATACACCAAAGAAGGGTGTTAATCCAAGGGAGTTTTGAGTTTCTGGGCTGGGCAAGGAGATGTTTCTCCATAGGGGTCTCATGGAGTTCCTTGCCATTCTAAATCCATCCTTCCCACACCTTGTTTGTGCCAAGAGTAGTAAACTCTGGGCACCATATTGGTTTGATAGCCTGGAGCTACACACCACCCACCAGTACCCTGCGGGCTCAGTACAAAATGAGCCCAGTTGGGGAGAGTATGCTGGCATGTTGACTGTTTGAAAATTAGAAAGGAGAATAAGCCTCCTGTGTGAAATTTACTTTTAGTATGTTTTGAGGCATAAATTTAGAGGATTATAAGATAAAGAAAAAAATGTAGAGCTTATATTAAATATTGCATGCTAAAATATTCTAAAATGGTCCAACGGGTTACTTATTTTTACAATCCAGATATATCCTTAAAGATTTTATTTTTATTCATTTGTATTACTCTGATTTGGAAACCCAGCAAATGCAAAGTGGTTCATTAGTTGAACTCTACTGTAATTACTAAAGCTAATGAGAACAATATTTTGAATGCCAAAGCCAATTTATCAGCTACTTCTTGTAACAGAACAATTTATGTCTTTTTTCAGAGGAAGTCTTCAGTGCCTACTCCGCGCTGTGGTGGTCTCCAAACGGCACTTTTTTAGCATATGCCCAATTTAACGACACAGAAGTTCCACTTATTGAATACTCCTTCTATTATGATGAGTCACTACAGTACCCAGAGACTGTACGGGTTCCATATCCAAAGGTCTGTGCTCCAGTTCGTACAGTGGTTTCATGATTTGATGGAAAGAGAATGGTTTCATTTAATCCCTTCCTGCTAATGAAAATATTGTCAGTCTCTCTTCAACAGCTTGCTGTGATTACTCTTGCTGAAGTCAACAGCATCTGGCAATTTTAAAGTATTTTTATTATCCCAGGAAAGAGTGTGATTTAAGGTTTTGTAATTTCTCCAAAAACTTTGAGAAATGACAAGCAGAAAAAAATGGGGAAAATGCTTTAGAAAGAGATAGGGGGAACAAAAATGTTTGAATGGAGGAAAAGAGAGGCTGTAATTGAATCAAAAGCTTGTCTCATTTGTGGAAGTTGGAATGTGCCCTAGATGAAGTTGAAAAGCTTCGTTGTATATCAGATTGTATTACTAATTAACGGGACACATGACTAGTTTTAGTGGTTTTATTATAGATTTGGCACTAATGTAAATTTCACACGTCCTACATTTGGAATAATAGTGTCACGTCTTGGTTTTCAAAGCTGTTCTCCCCCTCTGGGATGCATATTTATTAAAATTGGAGAGCTTTGTGAAGCAGTATAAGTCAGGGAAGAGGTGGGTTTAGAAGGGATACAGGGATTCTTCATCAGTGCCATAATAATAATGGTCACAGTATTGTCTGCAGGAAAATCTAATAGTAAAGATTTTGGTTTTTTTTTTTTTTTTTTTTTTTTTGCTGTAAGCAATTTGGAAAAAGAAAATTTTATTTTTACCAACTCACTCAATTTGCTTTATGAAGAGCTGCCATTTTAGGAAGACAGAGGAAGTTAAAAGAAAAAAAAGATCAGAGACTAAATATGGAGATGTGTTTTCAGTGGAATGTTATTTTTTGATGAGCGAAACTGGCAAAAAAAAAACATAAAACGTTCTCACTAAAAATATCATATTATTTCTAACTAATCTGTCAATCGAAGATCCATGTGTATATTTTAAAAGGTTTTATAGGTTTCTGTCATAACATTGATTGTAAAACTCCAACATGGTAACCTGATTTTGGAGTGGAAATGATGCTTACTAATTAGCATGATTGGCTCTCGGCTCAGGTAAACTGATTTTTCCAGTGGATTGTGACTTTGGCAGAACCCAAGGTGTTCTTCGTAGTGACAGCCATCAAAGACTTTTGGTCTCGTGGAGTCAGGGTGTATTTGCAAATCATATAATTGATTTTAAGTTTATTCTCGCTTGCACAAAGTACATAGATTATAAAGATATAAACATCATTTAACAGAAGTGCTTTGGATCTTCCAGATATATACATATATACACACACACACATACAAATATACATTATGTTTTTGCCTGAACATCAAAAGTTGTCTTTCATGACTCTTGTGTGTTCATTTTATTTATATTAAATTGTTTGAATGCGTCTGATGGCTGTAATTGTATGACTGTAAGGCAGACCTTTTGTGCAGTTTTAAGTTTGTGCATTGATGTTACTTTTTTTTTTGTCAATACCAATCCTGTGATTGTTTTTTCCTAGGCAGGAGCTGTGAATCCAACTGTAAAGTTCTTTGTTGTAAATACAGACTCTCTCAGCTCAGCCACCAATGCATCTTCCATACAAATCACTGCTCCTGCTTCTATATTAATAGGGTAAGACTCTGCTCCCGAATGCTTGGGTTGTAAACAGTTTCACACTTTCTAGTGAGAACTTTTCAAAAATGAATGGCAGAATCAGTCGCAGCCTCTCACTGTGTCATGCCCGCTGTCATTCATTCTTTCATTCGGCAACTCTTTACGAGCACCTATGTCAGGCTGGGCACAACTCTGGAGATGGGGATGCACAATGAACAGAGCAGCCAGCGTCTCTGGAACCTCCATTCAAATGGGGGGAGGTGGACAATAACTGCATAAACAAAGCTGATCCACCAGAACAGTATAAAAGACCAGGTGGTTATAAATGTGATGAAAGCAAGCAGGGCAAAAGAAATGGGGCTGGTGAAGGAGATCAGGGAAGGCCCCACTTATAGGGTGACCTGTGAGCAGTGATGTGAAGGGTGGGAGGGATCTATTCACAAGGATAGCTGGGGGCACAGTATCCAACAGAGGAAGAGCAGGGATGTGCTTGGGGTGTTGGGGGAACTGCAACAAGGCCGGGATGACTGGAGCCTTCTGAGTCAAGGAGAGAGTGAAGAAGATGAGGTCAAATCCCACAGAGCTTTATACGAACCAGAGGAAGTCAGGGAAACCAGGGATTACATTTAGGGAGCCCCAAGGTCATCTTGTGCCCAAGATGTCACTTGCTTAAATAATCCTCAGTGGTTTGAAGCATTGCCATGAAGCACCCTTAGCCCTTGTTTATTTTCCTGTAGAGAAACCACCATACTGGCTGCAATCTGTGGCTATCAAGTAGCTCCTCTTTCATTCATATCTAATACTTATGCTGGTTTTGTTATTGTTAAAAAGCAATTAGCATACGTTGAGCACTCACTATGTGCCAGACAGCACTATCACCCACTTTATCTTAGGACTCTTTAAAGTAACACTCTCTATCTAACAACTATTATTATGTGCCTGTTTTACAGACAAGAAAATAAGGCCTAGATGTTAGGAAAATGGCCAATACCCAAACTTGACTTTCTAGCTTGTAAGAACGAGCTGTTACACACTCCATTGTGCCTCCCTCTGTGTGAATGCTGCTGGTGCCCTCAGACTCCTGACGGGATCGTCAGAGCAATATGGACGTGTCTATTTTCTCTGGGGTGGTATTAGCTACAACAGGAATGCTGTGGGCTGTGCTGTGTGGTTAGTAACGTATTAGCTTGGTTAGATGTATCTACACTTACCCATTCATCCCAGGGAAAAATCAATTATTAAATTTAAAAAAAAATTCTGAGTGTGTCCAATGGTGTAATAACTTATCCAAGGGTTTTAAAGTCTGTCCTTTGGACCCATCCAGCCTCCTCTTCAGTCAACACTGATGGAGCAGCCTACATTTATACTCACTCCCAAATGTCCTGTGTGCTTTTAGCACTCGTCATCAGATAGATGATAGAAAACATTCAGATAAATGATCCCAAGAATATGACAGAGGTAAAAACAACAGGATGAGGGCATTCCAAGGAGGGGGAGATGGGTTTTCCATGACCCCAGGAATCAAAGAAAGCCCCCTGGAGAATGTACAGATTAAGCAGTTAGGATTCCAGCAGGGTGCAGTGAAGAGGAAGGGTACAGAGGTGGGACAGACAGAACACAGGAAAACACTGGGCTACCCAGCAAAAAACCAGCAGAGCCTGGCGTGGCCTCTTGGTCTGTAACCAATATCTGTCAGCAGGGAGGATGAGCTGTAAGCGCCTGCTCTGTAAAGGATTCCATCTGGACGGGGCTTTAGATGCCATCAACAGTTTACAAATTTTTAGAGGACCCACAAATCTTTGTTCAAGTGAAATAAACTACAGAGGATTGCTACTCAGATGGGGCAAGCTTAGTCCTCGTCTCCTCTCCTCTTCCCAGGAATCCCTGGAGATTAGACAGAGCCTGGAGGGGTTCCAGAACACAGCTGTGAGACACAGATGAGAGAACTGAGGCTCAGAGAGGTAAAATATTTGTTCAACGTCACACAGCAAGTCAGTGTGGGAGCTGGGAACAGGACAGCGGCCTGCCCTGTCAGACCAGAATATTTGAATCATTCAGTTAAAATGTATTGGCTTCCTATGGGTTGGACTGTGCCCAGTGCGCTGCTCTTGCAGTCTCATTTATTCCCCACAAGAGACGAAGTCTTTCCCACTTAGAAACCACTTTCCAAGGCACAGTTGTGAAGTGCTGGGCTCAGGAAACACAAGTACTTCTCGGGACTTATTCTTGGCCTTATGTGAATTCATCATTAAGTCCTTGTTCTCTGTAGCTCTTTAAGCCACATTCATAGTGGGGGTTGCCTCCCCCACTGTGGCTATTTTGTGTGGAATGTATATTACCACAAGAATAATTTTTTTAAAATGCCACAGGGGTGTGTTATCTGGGGAATTTAAAATATAGCTCTGGTCTCTGGTAACTCTAGTGGGGTTACAGTTTTTCTAAAACCAGACTTTAGCTCCTCTCCAGGGAAGATGTTCTAGCACATGAGGGTGCACCATTTTCTGGTCTCATGCAAGGATCCAGCAGCGCCAAATTAATCCAGACAACTCATGACTCTTTATGCACTGGCCAGCCCCTCAGCTACGTTACTGCATGACTCACTGGTTCCCGCCATGGGAGTCCTTGCCGGGATCACCGCCTCTGCTCTTTCCTCTGCCCAAATTCCCTTCACTGGTTTTTCCATTAGGTCGTGTCCTTTTGCCACAGAGCTTCTGGCAAATGAAATCCTACAGGAAGATGAGACTGGAATGTGGTTTTGTTAGGAATTAGCAGACATGGGTGGAAGTCCTGCTTCTCTGAGACCAAGGGAGAAGTGCAGCCTGGCCACTCTTCCCACAACGTAGACCTGACCTGAACCAGGGCAAGCCTCCCTGCCATCCTAATTGATTGAGTGCTGAAGTAGATTCAACTTATTAAGCTGCTAACCTGTGTTGACTACTCATAATAGGAATTTGAGAGCTCAAAATATTTGGAAGAAAATAGCAGATAATGTAAAGTCATAAATCTGTTTTGATGAGAGCAGTGCTTTCGTTGCTGACTGAAATAAGATAAATTCTACAGGATATGGGCCAATCTTACAGTAGTATCTCCAGTACCTAACAGAGTGCCTGGAACGTAGCAAGTGCCTAATCTATATTTGTATAATAGATTAATAGATAAGTGAATAGATGGATGTATGGATGGATGGATGGTTAGTTGGATGGATGAATGGATGGCTGAATGGTTGAATGGATAAGTAGATGAATTAATGGATGGATGGATGAAATGGGTTATCCAGGTGATTTTTTGTGTGTAACAATTCAGCAAGGATAGTTTTCAGAATTACTTTATATAGCAATTCCTCTTTTCCACCTCCTCCTGGCAAGATTGCCTGGGAGGAGGCAGTCTGTGGCCTGAAGTTAGAAGATTGGAGAGGGCATGTTCTACTGAAGTGATCACACTAGACATCTGCTGAAGGGCTCCAGGGGCTCATCACACCCAGCTCAGGATGTACCTCACCCCTGTCTTTCTGCTCCTGAATGGCACAGTAGATTAAAACTTGCTATGTCTCCTCTGAACAGTTGATGACCTTTGGTCTAGAAAGCAGGAGTATCAGGGCCTGAGATTGTCACACAGGAAATAAATAAACTGGAAGCTAGTGACACCTGTAAGAAAGGAGGCAGATCAGAGCTCACATGCTATGGTGTACAGGCACTGTGTCCCTCAAATCTGTTTCATCTTGTCCCACCCATTCCTCTCCCCAGGGGTCTGTCAGCAAACCCAGGAGAACTGACATTCCCATCAGAGCAGAGTGCGACATGGAGCCCCGTGGCCAGCACTGGCAGTACGCCCACTTCCTCCGATGATTCACTGAATTAATCACTCCACGGTTACAGTTACTCTTCATATAGCTTTTTCCCTCTAATACTATTTCCAGTTAGTAATATATATCTTATTTTAAGTAACCTTAATGTACCAAAAGAAACATTTACACAAATTAAGGAAATTAATAGTATGATACTCAGCAGACATTTATTTAATGCCTATTAAATGACATTTATTAAATGTTTGCAAGGCATTGTGTTAGGACAGGCTGTCACTTTGCAAGGGGATTCCCTGTTGTATGGTTTTTCAACAGCAAGTCTCTCTCAGTGCATTCAGATATGATTTTCTTTATAAAGTTCAGTTTATACACAACTCTCTAGGAATAGATAGATTTCACTGAGTGAGGAACTTTATTCTGAAAAGAATCAAGAGGGTGAAGCCAGCTAGCAACATCTCCAAAAGGGATGGTTGGAGGTCCCAAAGAAGGAGCAAGTGTGAACAGGAAATCTGAAGCCAATGGTTTGATTTGAATCCTGGCTCCAACACATTCTGTTGGGTGATGGTGGGCAAATTCCTTTCTGTACTTGCGTATCTTTGTCTGCAAAATGTGATTTACAGCAGTATCCACCTCATGTGGTGTTTACTTTATGTCAAGCACTTAGAACTGTTCCTGGCATAGCGTAGATTCCACATGGATGTGAACTCATTATTATGTCCAGAAATTACTTCATGGCTTTAGCATTAAGATCTCCCATATTACCCTTGGACATATTCAGTTCCAGAAGTCAGAAGAGGTTGCTGACTTAGTATATCTAACATGAGATAAGCAGTCCCTGAAGGATTGAACTGCAGGGTGGTCCCTCTTCCACCCTCCCCCAACCGTTATGTAACAAGTCTACTTAGGTTCTGCCTCTTCATTTTTTGCAGAATAAAATCAGCATGAGACAGGTGTGGTGGTTCATGCCTGGAATCCCAGCACTTTGGGAGGTCGAGGCAGGAGGGTGGCTTGAGTCCAGGAGTTTGAGACCAGTCTGGGCAACATAGCAAGATGCCATTTCTTTAAAAAAAAAAAAAATATATATATATATATATACACACACACAAACACACACACACACACACATATATATCAGCATGTAGTGAGCAAAGCATAGATGATAATCCTGCCTGTTGGAATTTTCTGGTTTTGGGTGGGGAATTAAACATTTCAGTCAAACGTACAATTGAGCCGTTGGTTTATGTTTTTTTCATGACTCTTTGACATCTCAGCCTGGCATGAGGTTGGCTCAGGGCTGTGATTGAAGCAAAGTATCTTCATAAGAATATTCAAAAATTACTTCTGCTCCACTGGTGAACTGCCTTTGCTGAGCATACACAGGGTGCAGAGTACAGCTAGGGTCACGGAGAGTGACCAAGGTTGCACAGGGTCCAGGTGCCTTAGCCTTTGATCTAGAAATGGGCAGGAGAGATGACTGATGCACGTGAGTTTCTTGGTCGACTTCCCAAATGCCATGACTCAGTGTTTTCAAATGGAGATAAGTTGCTTTGATACTGCTGACTTCTGAACCTGACATATCATTTATGACTTTTAGTAGATAAAGCTACTGAGTACTGGGTGACCCACTCATCATGTTAAGAGTTTTCCTCCATCACCTGCCCCCTCCTTACCAGAACACTCTAAAAAGGGGGAAGGAAATTTCTAGAGCCCAATATCCTAATTTATATCCCCATGGAACCTTTGAATGCTGTTTACATGTGAGTAGAGAGGCTTTCCCTCACCCAGAGAGTAGTATATCATTTTCATCAGACTGCCCAGGAACCACTGATATAGAACAGGGTTTAACATACCAGGGCCCATGGGCCATATCCAGTCCACCATTATTTTTGTGTGGCCCACAAGCAAAAATGGTTTTTACATTTTTAAATAATTAAGAAGAATAATCAAAAGAAGAATAATATTTCATGACATGAAATTCACCTTTTAACTTTTCAGTGGAACATAGTCATACTCATTCATCTACATGTGGCCTCTGGCTGTTTTTGTGCTACAAAGGCAGAGCTGAGCAGTTGTATGACACAGACATGGACCACAAAGCTTAAAATATTTACTCCCTGACCCCTCACTGAATATGTCTTCCAACCTCTGGTCTAGGCAATTTGTTTCAAAAAGCTTCATTTTCTGTCTTGTTTTCTATTCTTCCATTCTCCTTGCCAGGATTTCTTGCCTGTCTTGGGTAAGATTTCTTCATCTTTCCATATTCCCACTTAACTCCTCTGCACTGGGCAACAGAGCTAGACTAGATGAAGCACCCTCACTCCCAGGCATGCAAAGAGAGTTTGCAGTCTCAGACCCTGCTCCTCGCAGTTCGTGATGAGTGGAGTGGGACTGGGGATAGTGATATAGGAGGAAATTTCCAAGAAGACTTTGTGGACAAGAAGGTATCTGGGCTACGACCTAAAGAAGCAGAGCATGGTAGTGACATCAGACTGAAGAACACAGTTGAACAAAGAGGGGGCAGCTGGGAAAACTCCTGGTGTGTCCATGAGAATACCGGCCATCCAGACTAGACAGTGTAAAGGTTCTTAAGAAGAAGAAACAGGACCGAAAAAAAAAAGGAATTCCTATCTGTGGAAATGGGGTTCTCTGCTGCTGGGTGAAGGGGTTTGGTTTTCTTCAGAACCTGCACCTTGCAGGAAGAACAGCATGGAGGCCCTGGTATCATTGGGCCACCTCCGCACATTGAGTGTCCACAGCTGTCAAGTGGGGATAGGAAGCTGTGGGGGCTTTCAAGTGCTTTATCCAGCACCAGATCCATCCTGAGTGCTCAGTAAATATTTGTTGTATGGTTCAGTGGTTGTGAAGGGAGTGGAGACAGGAATTGGTCTATGAATTCTGAGTAAAGACAGAGCTATTTTCCTTCAGTGTGACAATATGACAGGCCACAAAAGTCAGGAAGGAATTTTTTTCTTTCCTTCAGTGCAGCATTCCCCAGACACACAGTGAGTGCCTGTTTGAGCCAGGCATTCTGCCAGGCCCTGGAGACACCGTGTGAACATGGCAGATGTGGGCCCTGCCTCAAGGATCTTGCAGTCGAGCAAGGAGAGCAAGGGGACAGGAGGAGGGATAGAACCAACCTATGAAGGAAGGAGAAGGGGAATACATTAGGGCATTTCAGGTGGGTCAGGTATGGTCATCAGACCAGGTGGAAAGAGGTGGGTAAACAGACTCATTCAAAATCTCTGACAAAGAGGAAGCAAAGCTTTAGTCAGACACTTGAGAGGAGTGATTTATGAATAGTCATCCAAAAACACACTGGGGGAGGAGAGGAGAGCAAAAATAATACAATAAAATAAACTATCCAGGGCAAATAACGTTGGGGAGGGTAACAGAAAGTAAATTATGAATTCCATGCATTTCACTATAAATCAAAAGGTGGTTCCAAGAAATTTTTAAAGTATGTGTTGGAGGAGGATACACTGCCTGAGATATCTCTATTTATATAAATTTGTGTTGAAATACCACAGGGTGCCTTCATTTCTTCATGGGGTTCATGTTTTGACTCTTGAGAAATGTCTTTTTAGAATATAATTCTTTAATTTTCAAAGTTTGTGGTGGTGTGAGTCAAATTTTTTTTCCCATTTGAAAATGAAGTTGAGAAAAGGGTCAGCTATAGTTTCACCCTGGTAGGAAGAATTTTCTGGAGAAGCACGTCAAATTACCAGAAATACTCGACTCTCAGCCAGTGTCTGTGGCCTCACTGTAATATTCCCTCAAGACAGCAGAAAGGAGATGAGAAAACATCACCCTGAACTCCCTGGCGCCGCCAGAGGCCAAGTGGAGGACTTGATAAATCCTGAGCATGTGGTTTGAGTCACGTATGTTAAGCCACTGTAGGATGTTGCTGCTGTTTCTCCTGTTGGATATATTTTAATTTCTGTTCAAAATTAAATTGCACTTTAAGCTTTAAGAAAAGGTAAAATATTATGGTATGAAATGGTTTCATTAACCACTGAAAATTCTATTTCCCATTAAGATTGATTTCTTTTCACTGAGTCTATTTGTACCAAGGTGTGGCAACAGTCATGTTCATTCTCTCTCTCTCTCTCTCTCTCTCTCTCTCTCTCTCTCTCTGTCCTTCCCTCCCTCCCTTCCTCCTGCCTTTTCTTCTTTACTCTCTTCCTTCCAGGGATCACTACCTGTGTGGAGTGACATGGGTAGCACAAGAAAGGATTTCTCTGCAGTGGCTCAGGAGAATTCAGAACTATTCAGTCATGGATATTTGTGACTATGAGTCCAGCGGAAGATGGAATTGCTTAGTGGTAAGACTGAATGGGGACGTTCTACTTCTGCAGCAACATGTGATCATCCATCAGGGGACTCTGGGGAGAGTGAAGGCTGGGAATCGAGAATTGAGATTTGAGTTTTTCTTCTTCCAGACTTTGTTTCTGACCCTGAGGCAGTAAGTCTTGAATAACTGTTAGACAATCTGTCATCCAGATATGCTTCTGTTTCACCTGCACTCACTGGTTATTTTAGTTATTGATATTGTCACTTGGGAAGGAGAGGGTGGGTGACTGGAACGCAGAAGATAGCATCTGATGCCAATATTTAAAAAATAAAGCTCAGTGACATGAGTTTTAATAGAGAAAATATAGGGAATGTGAAATGACTATCCGAGTATATGTGAAACAAAACAAATATCAAGAGGTCACAAATCCATTACCATACTGTCACTGTCTTGATGCAGGAAACAGCTTTCCAACTTAAATAAATAAATACCAGTCTGAGAGGATGATGACACTGAGTCAAACTCTGTCATTCCACTCTTGAGATGCTGGAGGGTTTTAGCCAGGAGACCATGAGGTCCAGCCAAGATGGTGAATCAAAATTAAAACCCCTTCAGAAGCCCCAGGAAGGATGGAGCCTGAAAGAGGTTTGCTGGCATATGCCAAGGACACCTCTACAAACCTCCTTTTCTGGTCATAGGCCCTGCGTCTACACCCCTCCCCTCCCCTCGCCACTCCCATCCTGGCTGGGCACAGGACAGACTCTCACTTTGCAGAGCTTGAGAGCCATGTACCTAGATGCATGTATTCATCCATTTATGCAACAAACACTGAATGCCTGTTATGTTCCAAGCTGTGTACTAAGCTATGAATATTTTTTTAAAAATGAACTAGTCAGTGTTCTTGTCCCGAAAATGTTTTTGTTCTAGTAGGGAATATAATTATGAAAATAAATTATAATAGCTACTATTTATTGGACAATTACTGGTTGCTAGGTACTGTGAAGACTGAGGATAAATAAGTTTAAGAAGCTTGCTCAAGTCACAGGGGACAGCCAGACTTAAAATTGCAAAACCCAGAATCTCTGCTTTCTGCCAATTAAATCCTTGTAATATCAGAGTTGTGCCATAAAAATGGTTTGACCAAGATACAGAGGGAATGTTGAGCAAAAGAAGATGACCAATTCTGCCGGGGGTAGGTAGAGTGGGGCAAGAAGATGGCATGGGAGATATATAGAGTAGTCTGGGATAAGTTGCCATGCGCTGGGCAGATAAAGGCTAAAGGCCCCATGTAAGCAGGAGGCTGTGCAAAGGCATCTGGTGTGAACAGCTTGGAGCATAGGGGACTAGGGGCTGGAGGTCAGGCCCCATGGGCTAGAGATAGAGGCAAAAGCTCAGATGCCATTCTAATAGTTGGACTTACCTCAGAAGAAATGAGTAGCTGTTTCAAGGTGTTAAATAGGAGAGTATCAAGGCCAGGCCCTGTGACTCACGCCTATAATTTTGGCTGACTTTGGGTGGCTGAAGCAGGAGGACTCCCTTGAGGCTGGGAGTTCAAGACCAGCCTGGGCAGTATACCCAAACTCTGTCTCTACAGAAGATAATTAAATTTTTTAAACACAAAATAAATAGGAGAGTATCGTAATGAGATAGAACGATCTGTTGCCAACTAAGGTCATCTGGGGACTGAGCAATGTGGAGAGTAGACTGGAGGGAGAGAAGAGTGGCAGGATCTCCAACAAGGAGATCATAACAACAGACCATAAGAAACCTGCCAAGGCCATGAACAAAGTCCTTAGCAGTGGAGAAGGACAGATAGGCCGAAGAACTAGACAACAGGAGCTGAGAGAGGTGACTGTGAGAAGAGCAGGAATCTAGAATGACCCCTGGTCCCAGGCATTGGTGAATGGGTGACACCATCTAGGAAAATAATGAAAGAGTAGGACAGACTGGTGGAATGGAGGAAAGCAAATGAAACTCTCTTCAGTTTTGTGCATGCTGGATTTAAAACATCAGTGGAGCTTCCAGGGTGATGTGTAGGCATGGACCCAGGACAGAACTCTAGACAAGAGTGGTAAATTATCTAATGTCATGGCATAAAACAACTAACACAAGTAAAAATATGTGAATGGAGAAAGTTTTCAGCTATGTTGTTATAAGTACGATATTGTATGTTACCACAAATGGTGGCTAAAGAATAGATGTAATCTTCTTACATCGCTTTGAAATTCTGTCATTATACTTTTCTCCTCCTAGGCTCGACAACATATTGAACGGAGTACTACCGGCTGGGTTGGAAGAGTAAGTGTTATGGGTTATGGGACTGTTTGGACCGTGGGTCAGCGACTCAGCTACTTAATATGTAGCTCTTCAAAACTAGGGCTCTAAGTGACTCGTTATTAATAGGAATATTCATTGACCTATTTCTCAAAATATTTCAATGCTCCATAGAGAGATCTTTTTATGGAGAATAGATAACATACTCAGTTGGAAAAAGTAAGGGGACAAGTGGAAAATCAAGAGCAGAGCAGACAAAACAAAACTCATACTCTAGGCAAGTTGTAGCTCCTAGTAAGTTAAAGAGCAAGCCTTGCTGAAAGTCAGCCAAGATGGCAAATGTGCTCATTGACCTCATATTTGCAGTTCTGTGCTTTAAAGGCAGGAAACATGAATTCTGTCCCCTGCCTGCACAAAAACCTAAGGAGATGTGTGTGACTACCACCAGCAAAAGAACTCAGCTGCGACTATGTTGGAGGAAATCATACTCACACAGGTTCATGCTTTATTAGGCTCCAGATGCAGAGCTTTGTCCAGGAAAGCATGGGGACCCTCAGAGACATCCTGTGCCTCTCAGTGCCCCTGTGTCATGTGAGCATTGTGCAAAATTGCCAGCCATGCCATTCAAGACCATAAAATGAAGAAACCCCAGCAATCATGTCACTGTGAGTGGAAGACGAGGAATGAATCCCACCTAATGGTTATGACCACTTCCATTAAGCCCCCTTTAAGAGGGAAATAAAGTGACCCCCCCCAAAATGTAAAGATTTCACATCTCTCGGATCCTAAAGATGAGGCCCCCTGTCCACGAAGACGACCCCTTCCAGCTGGACTCGGAGCGCCGGCAGCCTTCACACGTCCTTTTTCTTCAGGCATTGATTGGGCAGAGGGGAGAGGTTTGCCAACATGAAAAGTGGTTTCCTCCATGGCAAGAGACACGCTACACTTCCTCACGACTCTTTGAAAAAAATATGTTTTTTCCTCTCTGTATTTAACCAGACAGATGCCACTTTTCACACATTTCTACTAGGCACAACTCCATCCAGGGGAAACAGGGAAATGTATTAAAAAGATAAGGCTGTGAACACAGGTCTAGAGAGGGGAGTGTGTTTCAGAGCTCTGTAATGAGAACACCAAGTGTACCGCATGCCTCAGCTTGCTCCATAAATGAATTCGCTTTGAATCACTAAATAGAAGAGGGAAGCATTTTTCTTCCTTCCCAAAATGGGAGCTGATGAGAGAGGAAACATCGAGGGCGAAGTGAACCAACAATTTTAAAAGGCCATCTCCTACCTGCTCTCAAATGTCGCTAGGAAATTGAAATCGTAAAGCAACATATTCCTTTCAGGCTGGGATAGACTCTCTTCTACTTAAACTGCATCATGTTCTGAGCACTATCTTTTATTGAGCTGTAAAAAAATGGAAATTTTGTTCTATATTTCTATACAAATATTTTTTGTAAATTGTTGATCATATTTAACAAAATGAAAAGGCTTATAATAAAAATAACTCTATGAATGTTTCCATATGAAAGAAAGAGACAACACACATTCCTTATGGTATCTAGTCCAGAAATGGTTAAAGGCTGTCTGAGTCTGATTTTCAAAAAGAAATATGTGTAAAAAACAGAAAAGATAAATGCCCTCAATTATAAATCACCTTCAACCTGAAAAAGTCAAAAATAATATGTCTGTTTCAAGAAAGTACATTTGTGACATTGAGGAAATTTACTGTTTGAAACTGAAAGGTTAATGCTATTTTTCAGGCATTTATAGCCAGAAGCCGTAGTTCTCCTCCCTAGAGAGACGATGCCCCCAAGTCAGTAACTACTTCTATTTATTGAGTGTTCTCTCCAAGCTTCTTTCTGTGCATTCTCTCATTTGTTCCTCACCAAAAAAAAAAAAAAAAAAAAATTGCCCATGAGTTTGGTCATTTTGTCCAGATTTTATAGAAAGAATTGTCTTTTTGAGGCGCTCTAGTTTCATTTGGCAAGTAAATAAGGCACGGATTTTTGAGCATAGGTGTTGGGGAGGACTTTCTAAAACTAAAGTTGGTACTGAGATGAGGCTAATGTGCTTTTTCTGTTTTCTTTTCTATTATTTTCTAGTTTAGGCCTGCAGAACCTCATTTTACCTCTGATGGTAATAGCTTCTACAAGATCATCAGCAATGAAGAGGGTTACAAACACATTTGCCATTTCCAAATAGATAAAAAAGTGAGTATTCTTACATAATTTATGTCGGGTTGACTTTTTTTTTTTTTTTTTGGCACTAACTTGAAGTGGATATCACTTGGTAAAGTTGATCAATGTGTACAAAAAAAAATCAAACTAATTCAAATTCCTTGGTGGTATATAGGGTAGGGTAGAATAGGGTGAGGAGAGTTAACAAAAAAAAAAGCCAAGGTGATATGAATTCCTGATATAAATGATTTAATCTTCCACTTAACTTTGATTAGAGAGAGAGTCTAATGAAATTTTTTTGTAAAAATCCCGCCAGGACTGCACATTTATTACAAAAGGAGCTTGGGAAGTCATCGGGATAGAAGCTCTAACCAGCGATTATATGTGAGTATTCTAATAGCTGACAGATATAAAATTACTTGTGATAATCATGCCCTCTTTGCCCAGAAGTAGAGAAAAATCTCCCAGAGATAAAGAGTAGTCTCTTTGGAATGTGTTCAATACTTTTTTCTTTTTAACATACGGAAGCCTTAATGATTTTCACATATGCTTAGCAGATTTGATACCATGCCACCAGACAGCTCTACCTCTTGCTCTTACCTGCTTTACATTACAAGAGCTGTAGTTTCTTTTACTTGAACGTTGTCGTGGAACTCTGAACTAGCAGTCAGGGGCATTTTGTTACATTTCAGCTGGCACTGATTTTTTGGAAGTCTTGGAAAGGCAATTTTATCTATCCGTGTCTCGGCCTTACTCTTTAGAAAGTTTTGCAAGGGCTTTCAACTGCCATATATGAGTTGGTAGAAAAGGGTGTGCTGTTTTTTATTAGAATCTTAGGCACTTTTAGGATTCTTTATTGGTGTCATCATGAAGGAATTTTCTCCTGTCCAAAGTAGTTTTTGAAAACCCTCTTTAGAAGTGGCTCTGCTGCTCTCAGCAAGATGGGGCTCCTGTTATCCAGTAGCCTATGTGATAAGACAGAACATACAGAAAACAGGATCGATAAATGGGGTCTCGGTTTCAGGCTAGTTGTGCAGTCTTGTTTTTCTTACCAAAGACTTCTTTTGAGTTTTTATTTGTCACTTTAATTAATGAAGACATTTCTGGTTTTATATACTTTAGTTTGTTAAGAAAAAGACTCTTCTAGGTAGAGATGGTGGCAAAAAATGGTGTCTGGGGGCTGAGGGGACAAGGAAGCAGTGACAGAGTTCAGGCCAGCACTAATGCATAGCCACTTGTGTGCACAATGAGGCTTGGTGTTTATGTTCAGTATAGTGTAACTCACTTTTTAAAAAAACATAATTAATATATATTTCATTTGTTCTCTTCCCAGATACTACATTAGCAATGAGCATAAAGGAATGCCAGGAGGACGAAATCTTTATAAGTAAGAATTCTGTCAAGTTGTGGGACTTGAGTCATTTTAGCTGCTGAAGAACTTCTGAACTCTTTTTTTTTTTT
The DNA here is from genome assembly GCA_963574415.1 of Tarsius wallacei. Lineage (NCBI taxonomy): Eukaryota > Metazoa > Chordata > Mammalia > Primates > Tarsiidae > Tarsius > Tarsius wallacei. Next base: position 71,937 of record CAUYQG010058660.1, on the reverse strand, counting down.
TTGCCTTGTCCTAACTAATATTAAGCCAGAATTGCTATTGGGCACTTTTATTCTTTCATAAATCAAGCTACATGTTAACAAAAGAAAACAACTTTATTATATGTTTTGTGATATTTCCAAACAATGGGAGGTTTGAGGGGATTACTAATTCATGTATTTATTTCACATGAAAAAAAAAAAGGAGTTCTGAGGCTTGCTTTGACATTCTTCTATTTTTGAAACTAGAATATGGCATTATTCAATTCCTTCCTTTCTTGTATCCTTTCGCCAAGCATTCACTTCCCACCATTGGTTTTCCAGAATCCAACTCAGTGACTACACAAATGTGACGTGCATTAGTTGTGAGCTGAATCCAGAAAGATGTCAGTATTATTCTGTGTCATTTAGTAAAGAGGCAAAGTATTATCAGCTGAGATGTTCAGGTAAGTCTGGGCTGCCTGGGAGGAGGAGCAGTAACCTCAGTGACTCAGTGACTCACCATCTAGCTAAGCTAGCTCCCTCCCTTGAGTTCTTTTGAATTCCAGGAGCTCTTGAAATCACCTGAATTCTCTTCACTCACATTTAAGGAATGAGTTTAAACTACCTTTTCTTTTCCTTCTTACCGAGAGACTTGCATAACTTATTTTAGATGGAACATATACACACATACACACACATACACACACACACACATACACACACACACACACACACACACACACACACACACACCCCTTATGTAAAACAGAAGCGCTTTAACCTTAAATACACACATATTATGGGGTTTTAAGTTATTATTTTATGCTTTTGCCTCTTAAATAAGAAAATGTACGTAGCTAATGCCTGTCACCAACATGCTCACAATCCTGTCTTGTGTTGCTATTGCTATTTTTTATTATAAATGCAGAAACCTGGGCAAGGAGAGGCCAAGTGACTTATTCAGGTCACATGTCTAGTTACAGGCACAGCAGGATTCAAACACAGGTCTCTGCCTCTTGAGCCTTCCCTTTTAAACACTGTGCTAGGATACTTCTCAAAATGAAAGAATCTGAATAATCTGAAAAGAACTGTCAATAGAAAAAAAAACTAGTTATCTTTCCTCGCTAATGTACTTTATTACTATGTTTTTAATGGTTCTTTAGTATGGCTGTTTTTAGTCATTATTTCTTGGGCATGTGCTTTATACTAGGCACAGTGCTAAAAGCGTTATGCTCATGATCTTGTTTAATCCTTAAGAAAGTGCTATAAAGTAGATATTATCATCCTCATTTTATATGTGAGGAAATTGAAGCACAGACATGTTGCCCTGAGTCGCACAGCAAGTAAGCCAGTATTCAAACTCAGGTCTGTAAAGTGCCTTCACCGTGGTTCCGAGCAAGTGTAAAAATTAATATCCCTATCCACATGCACCAAAATTAAATAACTCACAAAATAGTTTTTCTATACATTACCTTCCACTCTGCAACTACCACAGTTGGGATAAATAGTGACGATATGGGCTTGTGAGAAAAACACTTTTGCATGCCAGAAAGGAATCGCTTATCCAAGTCAGGCACTGTGCAGATGTGCCGCCTGGCTCTGGGACTCCGCGGGAGTGGGGGCTGCAGTGGGGGGAAAACCACCCTCCCCAGGGCCCAGCAGCAGCCTGAGAGAACAGTCCTGAGAGATCCTGTGGTCATCGCAGGGTCATAGATTTTGAGCGGGGAAGGATAGCAGCTTTCATTTTACCTTGCTGATGAGGATATTGGGCTCAGATGATCGTGTGCCCAAGGCGCTCCACAAAGGCAGAGGTTCATTTCCCACCATGTTCTACTGAGCCCTGTGCCTTTCTGACAACACTTCTATACTTAAATTGCAATTAATATTAAATTTCTTAGCCACTAAATTATAATATTTGTGTGCTCTATCAAAGTTAAATGGTAACAGATATTTTTGAAAAGTTATATATGCTATCTTTTTTTAAAAAGATACTCACCTGAAACATATTTATTTTTCTCTGGTTATGTTGACAGGCCCTGATCTTCCCCTCTATACTCTGCATAGCAGCATGAATGATAAAGGTATTTTCTCATATTTTACCCTTCATTTGCTTTTAGGAAAGTGCAAATGAATAGGATCACCACATACTTAGCATTGTGTGATATTCCTTGGCTACAGAGTGTCTTGATAATGACTTAAACACAAGGCTTATAACCTGAAGTATGTATAGTACGATCAGTGAATTTTGTGTTTGCTTATTATTGCACTGAATAATCCAAATTTTTCATATTGTAATAAATTACTGCTGTCTCCTCTATTTCTTTAGAACTGAGAGTCCTGGAAGACAATTCAGATTTGTATAAAATGCTGCAGAATGTCCAGATGCCCTCAAAAAAATTGGACTTCATTATTTTGAATGGAACAAGTAAGTTAAATTCCTCTTGGAATAGTATTTTTTCATGAAAACACCAATAAAATATAGCTATAATTGATCTGAAAATATATATTTACTATTCTATATACATCTAATTTGGAACGTTGTTCTTCCATAAAATGTTTTGTCACAAGAACTAATAGATGTGCATTCTTTTATCTTAAAATACAATACCACTCTATGTAAAGTTTATTCTGTCAAGAGAGAAGGTATTTGGAGAAAATGCACTACTGCTACTTGTTTTATCCCTTTAGTAACTCTTTTATTCTGCTAGTAAGTATTAAACTGTGCATTTAATGATATCCTAACATATTTCACCTTTAACCCAAAGAGATAAAAAATACCTGACATGATTATATAAAAAAATTAGTGACAGCTGTAAAACATTGAAATTTCAGTCTCAGGAGAGTAATTTTTAATTTTTCCAACCCTCGTGGTCTCCTATAGTTAGCCTGTCCCTGGCATGGTAGCCTAATCACAGATTATATTTAGAGACCACTAAGAACAATGGTTTCTTTGTGTAGAAAATCTTGTTATTTATTTGGTTGTTTGTTTTTATTTGTTCTTTTTCAACTAAGTATAACTGCTTATAGGGGAGGGGAGGATTGATTTATTTTAGCTGTTTTTTTTTTTTTAAATTAGATAATTGAAAATATTCAACTCATCTAATTTTAAGTGCCAGGAAAAGCACTGGGAAATGTGGCATACCTCTAAAGAGGAGCAGTGCTACCCAAACTGAACGTGCATGTGAGCCACCTGGCACCCTGTTAACAAGTACATTCTGATCCAGAGGTCAGAATGGATCCAGAATTCTGCATTTGTAAAACGCTACTAGGTGATGCTGGTACTGTTGTCCCTTGAGCCACACTTGAGTGGCAAGAGCTTAGAGTTTTCCAGAGCTAACATTGACAGCTTGGTGCAGAAGGCATAGAATACTGAGATATGACATTGTATTTCAACTGATAAACACTGGGGAGCCCCTGAAGGTTTTAGGGTCAGAGAAGTCACATGATTTTATAGGTAACTTGATAGGGAGTTCAGGATGAAGCTGTGGGGTTGGGTGAGTGTCCTATTGGGAAGTGTTTATAACCCTTCAAACTACAGAAAGGAGGGTATGAAGGGGGAGTCAGGGAGGAGGCACAGGGCAGGTGGGACAATGGGACTAGCAATAAACCCCCAAAGAAAAGACTGTGCATCTTCAAAATGAAACTAAAACACCTTCTGATCAACTAACACTGATTTAAACAAAGCAGAGATCAAATGGTGGGTTTGGCATATTCATTAAAAATATGATCAACTGATAGTTTGGTATTCTATTGAACTTATAGTACAGTCTTAAATTTTTGTTATTGCAACACATTTAATCAGAAAGTATAACAATAATCAGCAAAATGCAAATTGAAGAGAACCCTGTCTATGTATTTTACTCCTAAATCTTCCTTTTCTCTTCAGGTAAAATGATTGTAACAAACAAAAAACAAAAAGGAAGATAAATGCTAGGAAGAAATAGTTCTAGATATAAAGATTTTTTTTCTCCCTACAGTTTAAATCTACTGAAGCTGAAAATAATCTTACTAAAATGTGAAGAAGCTCTTTTTAAAGAAAAGATTCATTAGTATAACTCATTTTTAATTTGGGAGCAAGGGAAACCAACTCATTATTTAGAGACAAATTTTATTAAACTGGTGTGAAAGCCCAGAGAATCAAACAGATCAGTGGAAGATCACACAGAACGTACGCAACAGTTTGCTGCATATCAACCCGATTTTACTCTGTGAAACACAGAGCTGAAAATGGGAACTCAGCTTTGCGGTCTGGGATGGCAATAAGAATTACAAAAATGTTATTAAATCAGAATTTTAAAATAGAGTTGGGGCCAACTAAAAATCCTAAACAGCTTCAAGGAAATTCAAGAAGAGGAAACATTTTGGAGGAAAACTTAGAACATAAGCCATAAACAAACTAGATAAGTAGATCAGATGCCAAAGAACAGAATCATAAAAACAAAACATTAGAAATTCTAAGATGCACTTTTATTTTGCCAGACACCAATGTATTTAATAGATACATTAGAAGCAACTTTATTGTTTTCACATTAACTAGTATTTTAACCGAAAGAAAATGTTGTTGTATCTTTAAAATATGCTAAATCCAAGCAGTTCATTTTCTTTTTCTTCTCTCATTTAACAAATTGTTAAACTCTAGGCATGATTTATCACTGACAGAGATAAGGAACAAAATCTTTCGCTAATAATTGTTCTTAACTCACTAATTAATCTTTCTGTTTGTTTAGAATTTTGGTATCAGATGATCTTGCCTCCCCATTTTGATAAATCCAAGACATATCCTCTACTATTAGATGTGTAAGTATTCAAGAGGAAGGAACAATTTAGAAGTATTGGAGTCAGTTATATTTTTTGCCCAGGACAGCTTACTGAAAAATAGAGCCAAATGCATCTTTTCTCTCTTCCTGAGTCACTGTTTACTATTTCCTCTTTTCACTTTGCAACCACAAACCCTAACCTGTGTTTGCTCACATCTTCTTAATAAAGAAGGGAAATTCTTGTCTTCTGCCACAATGGCATATGGATTTTCTTTAAATTTGTTTCTCTGAACTCCAAGGGAATTCCAAAGGAATTCAAGTCCCCATTTCCATACTTACCTCACAGACATTCTAACAAGAGATGGGTATTAACAGTCTTCACAGTTGCCTTACCCCCGTTCCCATTGGTTGCCTCAAGTTCTCTCCCTTTAACTCTTGGAATATTACTGCCTGGTATTTTCTGTTCCCCTTTTTGGTAGTATAGAAGAATGTTCACTATAGTCCAAACTTCTTTAAGTCTTAGAGAAATTTCCAAAATCACAAGTCTTGAAACAGTGAATGTGAACTCATGTGCATTCTAAATATGGCAGCTTTGTAAAATGTTTTTTTTATAATAATTAGAAATACACGGTACATTAATCCTTTAGAGATTGCCCTGTTCTCACCACAATGCCACACTGTCACACTCTTCTGTCCTTGCTTGCACCATTTCCTTATTTAAAAACAAAACGAGCCAACCCGACTTAGCTTTGTTCCACTATATTCAAAGTTTCATGAAAACTAAACATAAAAGCACAAAGAAAGGGAAAGACAGGTATTTTAAAGTTCCAGATGTGGAACCATTTGATTTCTTTTCTCTTCAAGTAAAATAATTGTAACATACGAAGTCAGATTCCTTAGTGACATTAATTTGTTTTAGGCTTTAGCTCCAATACTAAAAAGCACCTTTAGAAAAAGAGTGATATTTTTATCTTCTTTGACTCCTCAGTAAGTAATGATTAGACCTCCCTTCATTAGGAAAGGTAAACAATGGTAAATTTAGTGCCTATTTCTTCTGTTCAGTCATTTTTCTCCTCCTCTCTTTTGGGGTCTAAATCTTTATTTTCTATTAAAAAAATAATCTTGTTTGATCTTGGGGTTAGGTAACTTGAAATACACCTAATGTTAAGGCAAGCTCTTAATCTACAAAATTTAATATAATTAAGAGGGCCAAAACATTTAGCATGTTATGAAAAAACATTTACTTGCCCAAAGGCACAAATGTATTCTTCTATTTAAAGTTAGAATGTAATAATATTTTGTTTAAAGTTAAATTATTATAATATTCTCTTTAAAGCTAAAGGTCTTTTGCCAGGCATCCCTAAGTAGAGGGAGAAAAACATTAGCAAATGGGGGACAGTGAGCAGAAGAGTGAAGAGATAGGCTGGGGAGGGAATAGTTTTTTGAGAGAGTCTATCCCTGGGAATCCTCTATGGTGCAAAGATGACATATTTAGATGAGATGCAGTGAGCTACAGTGAGCTATGAGGAGCTCCTCTTGATGAACAAGCAGAAATGAGAGGGCTTTACGGAGGATGTGCACACAGCTCTATGTGGGGTAGATGGTAGTTAGTCTGTGAAGAGAACAAATACAAGGGAGTTAAATTTGTTAATAAATAGAATGCCTAGCACCATGCCTGTTTTCTAGTCCAGCTTATTTCTCTCTCATTTGACATATTAAACATTAGCATTCATTCTTACTTTGGTCCATTCCATAATCGTTTATGGAGTCTTGACCAACCCTCTGCTGGGTGCAGTAGGAAATGCAATGCTTATGACGCAACAGAGTCCTTAAATAAGTCCCAGCCAAGAAAATAAACTTCCAGGCTGGGAACTTTTGTAAGCTGAGATGGAAAGATATTCAAAGTTGCCTTTATTGCCGTCATCATTTTTTATAACACAACCCTCCTTTCCTAACTATTAGAGAAATTATTTCTTTGATTTCCGAGAGTATGTATACTTTAAAAATATTGGCCTATAAAGTCCATGTTTGATAACAATCTTCAAAGATAAAACTGACGGGCATCTTTGAAGGAAACACACAACCATCAAAGTTGTGTTGCTAAGTTTTAGAGGACCCATTCTGGACAGCAGTGGTTGGCACAATTTCAGCCTCATGATTGGGACATATGCATACTTCTTGCCCACCAGGAAGAGAAATGCAAGCATTCTTCATTTGATTCAGGAAAATCATGAAGGCTAACAATTTGGGGTTTTTCATAGATATGCAGGTCCCTGTAGCCAAAAAGCAGATGCTGCCTTCAGACTCAGCTGGGCCACTTACCTTGCAAGCACAGAAAACATTATAGTGGCTAGCTTTGACGGCAGAGGAAGTGGTTACCAAGGAGACAAGATCATGCATGCAATCAACAGAAGACTGGGAACATTTGAAGTTGCAGATCAAATTGAAGCAGCCAGGTGAGTGACTAGAATATGAAGTCAAAGGTCATCTGATTTTGTCCCCTTGATTTATATTTTCAGGTAGTAAAGTGTAAAGAATTTAAAGTGTCCTGCAATGACTTTGTAATCTTTTATCCTTGTAGGAGGTTTTAGTGAAGATATTATGTTTAGATAAAAATATGTGACATTATAGATTTATATGAAGTTTTTAAAAAAAGGCATTTCCTGAATTCCTCTCTGTATGTGACTCTAGAAGGGACTTGGCATATGTGCTACCACCTTCTAAGAACAGAAACTCAAAATTAACTAAACACAGGGACAAAGTGACAGATACATGTACCTTGAGTAAACTTCTGACTAAACAAACAAGCCTGTACCTTAGCAGTCAAGAGAAATAGGTAAATAGACAGGGACAACTATGAAGACTAGGAGTGGCTCCTATGGTCTGGATGACGGAGACTCTCCTATTTTGGGAAAATTGTGGCGCAAAGCCATCATCGGTCGTATTTATAAGAGCTTCGTTAAATATGAATCACATCTTTTTCTTATGCTCTCCACTTATGGGACTATAAATAGATGTGATCTGGCTTGAAAGATTTTAACCATGAATGATGGTTACCCCATCATATGCATGTAATGTGAAAAGTGTTTTACCCGGAGGCATTGTCGCTAAAGCTCTGGGAAATGGGTGTTCTTATACAGTGTTTCAGGCAAAGGAGCCTGAAACTGATGTAACTGATTTTTCTATAACCAACTGTACAGATGTTTGGGGAAGATTAATAAGTGGGGAGGCTTTAAATAATGTTGTGAAACTATAGACTAGGAAATGCAGAAGGGTCCATGAATGATTAAACAGATAGAGGAGAAGACAATTTGCCAAATATCCCTGAGTGGATGAAATTCTCTTATACCAAAGTTAATGATTAGTGATTTTTCTTAACAATTAAAAAATAGAGATTAGACAGAGGACAAATTTGCTCAAGGGTGAGGTTTTTACATTTTTTAACTAATTTTTTTTATCTATTCAGACTGGATCTCTGTGAGAGAGGGCATAGTTTCCAGGGCTTCTCAAATGTAGCCAATGAAAGCCCTAAAATTATAGGATTGAGTATTCACAATACATATCCCAGTTTAAAAAGTGATGACATGTAGTGTATTTACACAATGGAACACTAATTCAACAACTAAAAAGAATTGTGTATTACAACATGGATGAATCTCACAAACACACTGTTGAATGAAAGAAACCAGACACAAAAGTATAAACTCAGCATGACCCAATTTATATAAAGAAAAAAAAAAAAAAAAACAGGCACAAATTCAGGTGAGATTCTTACAGAATCCAATAAAAGAGAAACATTTTATTTTATCTCTTTGCAAAAAGGGAAATGACTCAGAGGCTTGTGATAGTATGCACACTTTGTAAGATTTATCAATGATAATGATTCGGTGCACATTTCTATATGTGTGCGTTCCTCAATTTTAAAATGTTTACATGGAGAAGACAATGAGTTGAAAACTATTTTTGATTGTTTCTAATACTGCCTAACTCAGGGCAGCCTAGGACATGTATCATCAGTTGAAAACACAAAAGACTATCCAAGTAACATATAGGTCAATCCAAGGGTCTCCAGTGTCCTACAGTACTACAAAGTTAAGAGTCCCATTTGCTAGGCTTTTTTAAGTAAAAGAAAAAAATGTTGACATAAGGCTAAGATTAAGAAATAGGTGCATTAAACATTTTTCTTATGTCTTTACCTGAATTCCAATTCTGAACACAGTTTAGTGGCAAAAAAGAGACTTAATCCATCAAGGAAAAGTTATTTCTATTGAATGGTGCTGAGCTAACTAATCAACACCCAGGGTAATAAGGAATTTATTTAGAGAATGGTATTTAAGTTCTCAGATTGGGGGCCCACAGACTTCTAAGCCCTAATCAGAAGTTCTTCATGCCCTATCTTTCCTTCATTGCAAGAGAAGATTCTCTCAAATGGAAAAACATCTGGAGAGATTTAAATTCAATTATGTAAAGAAAAGTGCATCTGGGCTGCAAATTTTTATATAAAGCTGTGAAAAAAAACTTCCAGGATTTGTTTTCTGTGAATCACATACACACACACACACACACACACACACACACACAATTTTTATGGTCTCCAACAAAAGTAAACCATGTTTGTCTGGAACTTAAGTTAAAATGATGAATATTTATCTCAGGCTTTTATTTGATTGCTAGCAGTAATTCATGTTAGTTTCTAATAGAATGAAATAGAAAGCAAATGACAGGGTTTCTCATTTGTGCAATATCTTAGTTTTTTATAGTCATTGCAGTACTGATTTATAAGCTTTTTCCATGTGTTTTAGGCAATTTTCAAAAATGGGATTTGTGGATGACAGACGAATTGCAATTTGGGGCTGGGTGAGTAGTTGTTTAACTGATAAACCTATATGTGTTCTTTAGTAAATATAATACAGAGCAGGCTAATTTATCTTTTGTATATAAATATTTGGATGTGGAAATCAGGTCTAGCAAGTCTTAGATCTTTGGACAATAACCTTCTACATCTCCACTGAACTGGGCTTACACCTTTGTCTATTATGATGAGGAAGGAAGAGCAAGAGGGAAGGGAGGAAGGGAAGGATGGAGACTTTTTCTCATGAGTCAGTAAAGATTTATCATTTTCTACTTTCTTTAATTGGTATGACCCAGTCACCAGGGTCAGCAAATTTTCTGTGTTTTCCCCCTTACATCTACCAAGAAAAGGGATCAGGGCTCTGAAAGTGTAGTCTTTAGATACTGTCCAATTAAGGCCAATTTAAGCCTCCTATACCATGCTTTCTATCTCTAAAGAGGCACAGTATATAAAGATGTGAGAAATGTGGAAACTGCGACTCGCTTACCATATGTCCTTATTCTTTTACCTCCATAAAAATAACTGTTTCCATTCCTTAGTCATATGGAGGGTACGTAACCTCAATGGTCCTGGGCTCGGGAAGCGGCGTGTTCAAGTGTGGAATAGCCGTGGCGCCTGTGTCCCGGTGGGAGTACTATGGTATGTAATTGCTGTCAGGTACAAAGAGATACTGAGTGTTGACCTTAAAATGCCAACAACAAAGCCATTCCTTTCTGAGTTTCAGTGTTTCTACAGCGAATAATAGGCTGATTCATCTTAGAGGTTCTTTTTGGATACCTATAATAAGACAATCTCATTTATTCTGCTATTGTGCAAGGCTGGGTGATATATTTTATTACACATTTAGTTTCTTATCAACAACTTCTGTTTTTCAAATTTCAAAACAGCCCCAATGCTACATTTCTGCAGATAAATCATTTCTTATCTTGGGGCTAATTTGATTTTTGGACTTCAAGCATTAGCAGAGTAAGAGAAGTGCATCTCTTTCCCTTTGGTTAAATGTCATATATAAGCAGGACTTTGGGTAGAAAGAGAAGAGTAGGAGCAGTGGAATGCTCAGGGGAGTTTTGTTTTTTTCTCACTATCTCTTTGTAGGTACAAGCTACTCTAGAATACGCTTGTCATCATTGAGAAAATATTCTACAAGGCATCATACACCTCTCAGTCAGCAATACCCAAAGGGGAGGGAGTGAGCAGAGGAAGACTAGGCAGGCAGGAAGAGTCAGAGGTGGTGAAGGGATGGATGATTTTCCTGCACCTCTTCTGACCCCATCTCAAATCCTCTATGTTATATATAGAGAGAGAATTATTGATGATTAATGTGCTCACTAAATATTTTACATTTTGAAATAAGGTAGTACCCTGAGGAAGGCCACGTTTAAAAGTCTCTTTCAGTCAAGAGAATGCATTTCTATCTTTCTGTTTAAGAAAATATTGGATGACATAGTTATGATTTTATCTACACACAATGGATTTGTTTTCATAATATTTTTCTACTTGTTATTAATTGTTCTGTTGGATGGCCTATTTCTGGAGACATCTGGTGGTCAATAAAATAATAGAAATAACCTTAGTGGGTTAAAAATATGCAATAATAAGAAGAGAACATCATTAAATGTATTTGGACCAACTATACAGATGCATTTTCTAGAGTTTTTGCATATATGTAAATTTGAACAATTTTACTCAAATGGTATTTCAAAGCACACTTATAAAAGTTTACAACTGCATTTTGCAGTTATTCATAATAATCCTTAAGTATAATTTTTAAAATTTCAAAACTTTTTACACATGTGAGGTTGATTAGCATAAATAAGGAGTATTCTGTTCTAAGGCAAGCAGAATCAAAAATCTGAAACAATTTGGGGAAAAATGTATTTTGTACTTAAAGGCCATTTTCCCCCCATCAATTGCACAACCTGAGTTATTAATATTTAAATGTTAAGGTTTAAAAAGATAAAAGCATTTGTGAGGAGCTTATATTTTAAAGTGGGCTTTAAAATATCATATTTTTCTATTGGTGTCCTTTAAATACATACATTTATATATAGTCTGTTCATTTTAATCAAAATGATAAAATATTACTGTTACTCATTTTGAAGGAAAATATTTTTATTTTCATAGAAATGGCATGAAGAATACATGTGAAGCAATTAGCATTCATTATTGTAGTGTTTAATTTACAATACAAGTCCTTCAAAAAGGTTAGAAATAATGAATTTAGATAATATATCCATTTAAAAACTTAATAAGATCTGTATTGAATTTACAGTGAAATTCAAGCCATTAACCTATATAGCACAATGGCAACATAATATTCTTTACTGTAATCTGGGCATTTAAGGGGGTAGGTTCCAAAATAGCTATGTCGGATTTCTAAAGTTATATAGGAATTTGACCACAAAGCATCTTCTTCCTGATATTTTAGGACAATATACAGTATGTAATTTAATTTTTTAATCTGGCAAAATACGTTTAACTATCCAAGGTAACCAAACAAATTATGTAACCTGTTTTCCACCACATTTATAGATAAAAGAGCTTATGTCATTTCAGCAGACAGATATTAATGTAATCTGTTTCACAATGTTCAACTGTTATAGCACAAAAATTGAGGCCTCATGACAAAATAAGAGGAAACAAATGTTTAACTTGCATTATGATGGAGTAGCTGAGCCAATATGGGGATATACAGCAAATAGATTATAATTGAATTATTTGTTTTATTATAGTGAATCCCAATCTGCCCCCCCAAAATAAAATATGACTTAAATTAGCAAATAGTAATTGAACATTGTTAGAGATTTCCAAAAGGAAATAGATTATCATAAAGTAGGGCATATACTTGTCTCATAAGCAAAATATTCAAGACGATTGAGGCTTTAAGTGACTTCCTAATTAAAATTATCTGAGAGAGTCATAGGATAAGGTAAAAACTCCTTATATCTTAGCACTTTACATTCTGTTTCTCTGCAGGTGGATTATTAATGGATTTTAGGTCATCTAGTTTGATCTCTGTCTGTCACCATCATGAGGGGTAAATGGGAACAGATTAGTGCTGAGTAGGGAAAGGTATGAGCCTGTGTGGGGCCCTGGGAATTAGCATCTCTGGCTGTGCTAGCAAGCCAAATAAAAATGATCTGAAGAAGATACTTCTAGGGTAGCATTGTATTTCTATACACAAATTAAGACATATGAAGACACATAAAGTGCCCAATGAAAGGATGGAAAGTTGTTCTTGCATTAATTCAACTTTTTTTCCCCCTTTTTCCATCACAGACTCAGTGTACACAGAACGTTACATGGGTCTCCCAATACCAGAAGACAACCTTGACCATTACAGAGTAAGAGATGAAAACTATACCCATTTTATAACCTATTTATAAGTAGTTTAAGAACCTTCTTAAGTGTATCTATTCTAGAAAATATATATTTTTATTTCCAACAAAATCCTTGTTAAAAAGAAATAACACAGGTGGTTTAGAGATACTCCAATAGCTTCCCCTACTATATTCTGCATAATTACAGTCTTTATCGTATGCTATATAGGTCACAATATGCATTCATTTAGAAATACAAAGCAACATCAGATAATTACTTTAATTATAAAAATTTCAATTTAGAAAACGTCAAATTCAACATATTCCTTTAGAGCCCAGAAGACTCTAAATCTTCAGCTATATATTTTATTATGGTATTATCCTAAGTAAGATGTATATACAAGACTATAATTTTCTTACTCTCATAGCCAAATATATACAGTTTTTTTCACACAAGATTTAAGTAAAGCAGGTGAGAGGTAGGTACAGTTGGGCAGTACCCTGAAAAGCCCTAAACCTAAACTACTGAATAGCATCCAACAGGCTGGTTGCCTGATGGGAGAACCAGTGGGCAGGTTGCTCTGCAGATGGGCTATAGCATTTAAAATATGGTGTGGGTGCAACTATCATTGACAGCCCCCGTGTGCTAGTGAGGATACCATGGCAAAAACGGAGCATTGTCATTGGTGCCACATTGATGCAGCTGGAAATGTTGGCATAGGTACCAGGGACCCTTCTAGCACTTTGATCCTTCTAAAAGTTTTCTAATTCTGTTTGTCATGCCAGAAAAAAAAAAAATCAAAAAACAAAAACCTGAAATTTACAGCTGACAAGGTAAATCATCTCTTATGTTTACATTCTCAAAAGAATGTTCAAAATTCTTCCCAAGATGGTGAATTAAAGATAAAGACAAAACACAAAGCATAATTTAAGGACATAATTTCTCCTCATCTGTGTCATGACTTCATATTAATGCATTGATCTGAACAATATTTGTGCCTTCTTGTAAAATGTCATCATTATTACTATGGATTCTGAAGCCATCTGATTCAAACACAGCAAAACTTAAAAGTTTCTGGTTTTGCAAGATAAGTGTAGACAATTTCATTTTACCTGTTACTTTCAACCTAATTAGCAAGATTGTGTTGTGTGTGTGCAGGTAGCGGTGGTGGTAATGTATTTGTGTTAGTGCCTGCTTGTGTGTCTCATCTCTTGTTTTTCAGTCAAGATAGAAAAGTAAAAATCTGCAAAGGGAAATGCACAGATCATCTTCCCTTATAAATTGTCCCATAATCAGGTTGTCCCCATATCTACTAATGGTCCCATCTGATATTTTGGACTCAATTCTTCCCACTCTTTCTCCTCCACATCGCATAAGCCTTTTCCTTCTCTATAACCACATTGCTACTGTCACACGACCTACCTCCTTTTATAACAATAACCCAATTGTCTCCCTGAGCTTGTCTTCCCACACTACAGTCTGTCCCACACAGAGCTAGATTAACCCCTACCCACAGCATGTTCATGGTCCTTTCCTGTGTACTCAACTAATTCTAGTTCTCACTCTAACCAGGTGTTCAGCACCCCTCCTACGATGACCCTGTTTATCAGGAATGCTCACTGTTCCCTGAATGTTTCTGCGGCCCTCTATTTTTTGCCTTTGCACTCTGCTCCTTCTGCCTTGAGTGTCATTTCTCCTCCATCTCCTCCTGTTCAGCAACTTGAATGGCCTGGCCCTCCCGGGGAGCAGCATCCTCTTTTGAATCCATGACATTTTCCTTTTACCTCTCTTAATCCTCATTTTAATCTATCTTGAACTAACCGTGATCCTATACTGGATTTTTCCCCTCTATTATGGTTGGCTACTCAAGGCTCTCCTCAACATTGTATTCTTTGGATTCCCCTGTATGAAGTTTAAACCTTTCCTCATTTAATTTAAAAACTTTTTGAAGGAAAGCATTATTATACAAGTTATGTTTGTTCCATTACTGTTCTCATTCTTCGGTTTGAATTTTCCTGTTAATGACCCAACAAGAACACTTACACTTGATTGCCAGAGGGTTTTCTAAGATATCCCAAAGTTCTGAAAACTCCTGAAACATTGGAGGTGAACTGCCCAGCATCTTGATCGCCAACTCTGGGGAACATGGTGGATGACGAGTCAAAATGTTTGTTTTCAAAAATCCCGTTCTAATCAGTTCTTGAACTTAGAAGCAAAAGGTCAAGTCCAAACCCCATCATTTAAGTAAATTTGTGGCACCTACCCTTCTTCCTCAAAGAACATCAGCCACCGGGGCATTTCCTCTTCAACAGCCCTCTTGAGATAATTTTACAGGATCATTAGTTTTAATCTGCTTTTTCAACCTGCACCTTTCTCCAGTTCTTTCTGTAGGCTCCTGGTTCCTACACACATCCTCCTCTTCTCCAGCTCTACCCCCCACTGCGGTGGCCAGTCTGATCTCTCCCCTTAGGTGTTCCCTGCATGAGGTAGTCGTGTAAATAGAAGTCACTTCCTCCTGCCAATGGCAACATGCACACACTGGGTGCACAAAGTCACTCTTTCACTTCACTGCACAGATGGCACCCGAGGACTGTTTAATCCTTCCACGCCAGGAGTCGGATTTTCTTGGCACAAAATGCATTGCTGGCAATGGACACATTAAAACTGCCAGTACCAGGGAGCTAAAGGTTCCCAATGTGTTACTCAGAGGATTTATTTGGGAGGGTGATAGTTAAGGTGGGCAGGATAAAAGTGAGGCAAATGCATTTACTGAATTGTCTCCACCCTGGTTAAGTTGCTTCCTCCGAAATGTAGAGAACTGAATCTATGTGGAGAACTGAATCTAAGTGCCTATTTTTGGTGCACAGCAGGCTTTAGAATAAAGCTGCCCTCCTTTGTTTTTTAAATGAGCCTGTGCTTTTGTCTCTGGCAAGAATACATTCAAAGATTCTATTTTCCTCCAAGGCCCCAGCTGCCCCTCTGGACCCCATCTTTTACTTTTCTTTCTCAGGTTGTTTTTCTTCTCTCTCTCTTTCTCTCTCTCTCTCTCTCTCTCTCTCTCTCTCTCTCTCTCCCCTCCCATCCTTTTTGAAAAGACAAAGACAATTCCTCAAAGCTTTTACCACCCTGTGCATTTCAGTGCGTCAGAAGAAAATATTTTAAAAGCAATTCGCATTTAGTCTGGATCAGTGATTCTTTTCAATACACTGAGGATTAGGAATACCCAAAAGCGTGTAATAAGTAAGGCCTTGATCTTTGTCCATGTTTTCAGCTAAAAAACCATTACTAGAGGAGCCACAATTACAGCCTTTGGAAAAGAAAACAATTTTTAATAAATCTCAAATGAGAAAATGATTTATTATTAGGTCATGGATAACCTGGGTCTGAAAGGACTTAGAGAAACCCACATCACCAAGAAAAGCACATTTTGTGAAATAAAACACATCTACTCACCATCGAAGAAAGAGAATTAGAGGAATCCCTAAATATGACGGGAACAGGCAGGGATGCCAGGTGCAGTTGTTCAGCTTGGGCCCTGCTGAAAGTTAGTCCGCACTCCATTTTCATCTACAGGGCTGCATCCAGCCACAGGAAGGACTCTTTCCTATTATTTCAAAACTGCCATATAGATTATAAGGCTCTGGGATGAATGCTTAGACTTAATGCAGAGACACAATCAGTGATTCCATAGCCTCTTTTTGAAGATAATCACCCACCTATGGCCAAGTGGCAAGACAGGAGTACTTTTAAAGGATATCAAGAACTCAAAGAGGAAAGATGTTTATCTGCCTAAAATTCCAAGGAGCCGGTCCCAGAGGCTCTAAATGGGCAAACCAAGTGAGCTAGTGGGTAGTGAAGCTACATGGAGACATCTTTTCTGCAGTGTCTCTCATTCCACAGCAGACAGATATGGTGACAGATCTGAGCAAAGGAATCAGATATCCAAGGAGGCAGCCCTCACAACCAGTGGCAACAAGCAAACAGCAACTGTAGCCACACTTTGCAGAGTGGGTTCCTGACTAACATTGACGAATGGTCTCCCATATGGTCAAGCATAGGTCTTTTAGTCAGGTTTGACTAAAATATATAAACACAAAAAATATAAATATAAAAATATTAACACATGGTAGACTTTTGTTTACCCATTAAAGGTGCTTGGTATTTTAATTGTTCAGAAGTTTATTCCTTGTCAGTTAGAAAATACCCAAGATTTCTGGAGAAAAATAAAGTAGGTAATAAAAGGTGAGCTTGAATATGACAAAGTAGTCAACATGTATGAAAAAGACTAATAATGGTTTTCAAATTGTGACTGTGAAGCCCCAGAATTTCTATGCCATGGGAGCCTGTAGGGAGGGGGAAGGGGAGCAGCCAAGAAGTTAAGGTTTCACCTTTCCCCCTGAATCAGAGAGAATGCAATTTCATTTGTTTCATTCACATCTTCATTCATTTATTAAGTGTTTCTATGGTCAGACACTATTCTAAGCTCTTTCCATGAATTATCAGGTTTAATTCTCCCCTAAATCCTCTGAGATAAGTACTCTATGTCCATTTTACTGACACAGAAACTGAGGCACAAAAATATTATGTAATATATAAATATTGAAGGTTAAGAAAGGGAGAGAGCACCATTCTGAAACATGAGAGGAGGATTTAGGAGAATGTAGAGGAAGTGCCTAGATGCTCTTAATAGGTTATCTCAAATAAGAAGCAGGGAGAGTGGTTTTCTGGGGATTTGTGAAGTAGGTCCAATGAACCGAGGGATAACAGAAGAAGGGCTGTGGGAAGAGCTGGCCAAATGGTGGCCAATAAAATGGGACATAAGCCCGGGGCACTGGATGGATTTATGAATACACACAGAGAAAAGTATAAGATCAAGGGCAAGAGAAATGGGGCCCAAGTCCTGAGCCTTGTTGCCAAGAGAAGAGGGCAGCCTGGAACACACAGAAGGGACTGATTTAACTTGTAGAGGAGATTTATTTTGCATTTTGCTCAAAATTTGATAGGCTTTTGGCAAGTGTATGAAACAGTCATAGATTTGGCAGTCTTCTGCTAGCAGATTTGAAATGTTCAATCCTTAAGAACTGCTGCATCGTTAGGTTATGCAAAACAGGGTGCAATTTTGTAAATATGCCATCTTGTACTGATTTGACATTTGTTCTATTATCCCAGAATATGCCAAAGGGAGAGAGACCTTCAGATTTAAGCCAAACCTTAACTTGTTTGTTGAGTGCTGATAAAATGTTGACTGCTGTGTGATCTTTAAAGAAGCCAGAGTTGCTTGGTGAGGCCTGAGGTAGAGCCCCCTGTCTGGGGTTGATGGAGCTCTTTCCTTGGCATCTCATGAGTACAGTTGTTTGATAGATGTAAACAAGTAAAACATCTGATATAGTGGGTTAAATTCATTTTTTTCTTAAACATTTTCCATGTCCTCTGTTGTGGCATTAATGGTGATTCCCAGAATGGCATCATTTAATATTATTTTTGTGGCTTTGGTTGTAAGTAGGAGAAGTCATAGAGCAAGTTGGTAAACCCAAGGTAAAATCATACTGAAGTGCTGAGTTGTTGTCCATTAGACCCAGTGACCATTTGCTCTTTCTGTAAGAGCCTAGACATGGTGATGAGTTGTTTGGTGATGATGTCAAGCGACAGTAGAATATGGTGATAAGGGACATGGGCTTTGGCTTTAGACAGACACAAACTCAAATTATATTTCCACCATCAGCAGTATGAGCTTGAGGAGGTTAGTAAGCCTTTCTGAACCTCAATTTCCTCACCTGCATAATGGGGATAACCAGATCTACCTCATAGGATTATTGAAATGATTAAATGAGACACCTGCACCTGCCACGAAGGAAGCTTTCAAAACATGGCAGCTGCCACCATTATTATCTTCAGGAAGCAAATTTTCCTGATGGTTCCTAGATGGCATGAGGGGTAGCTTTTAAATTGTTATACCTTCTGTTTCTTATAGTATTCCTCTCCTCTTATCAGTTCCCTCTTTTAATTCAAAAATACAAAGATTTATTTGTTGGAAGGTAACTGAGGAACCAGCATGATCCAAGGAGCAGCTACAGATGGTTCTTCTTGGGGACTGAAGGAAAAGCTCCTCACAGAGAGCTGTGGAGTCGGCACTGCCACTGGACCGATCCTTCCCACTTCGCTTTGCCAGGCTGTTGCTGGCAGCGGGGCTCTCCGGAAGTTTCTAGCCTCAGGAGAGTGCCAACTGCACCACCATTGCATCCTTGCCCATTTATCACTCTGAGTTTCCTTTTTAGTAGTTGGTGATAGACTATTCGGCTTCTAACTTAGTCATCCATTTCCTTTTTTATTTCTGTTTCCATGGATAGGCAAAGAGGGATTATCCTATTTTGGTGGGTTAAAATAGCACAATTAAATTTTTTCTAATCATTAATCATACCTTACGTTCATGCATGCATCTCTTTCCCTGGCTTTATATGTTACCTTTGCAGCTTAAAGCGTGCCATACAGTGAACGGTAAAGTGACTTACTTGAGAAGCCAGGAAGCACAGTCGAGGAGGGAATGATCAGTGGTTCCAGAGGCAAGGTGACCCAGCTGCCTTTTCCTCAGGGAAAAGAACGTTCTGTGCATCCTGAAAGCCTTGAAGTGGGCGTGAGTCTCGGGCTGCCTGTCTCCCTCTCACAGAGAGGTCCCTCTGGAGGCCTCTCCCAGGGAGCAGGGGAAGTGTGCATTTGAAATGGCATACTTATCTTGCAGTTACAGGGGAAGCTTTTGTTTTATTTTTCTCTTGCTGCATTAAAGTATTTGTCTTTCTTTCTTTGTAGTGTAATATTGTTAATGTAAAACAATTTGCATCATGACACTTTTATCACAGTTTTCGTCTTTTTCTCAGTATGTTGCATTTCTCACCATGTCTAGTTCATCACAGCTACAGTGTGTACATCACAACATTTATCTTAGGCTCAGGGTTTTACTTGTTTATAAAAATTGTCTTCTTTCAGCCTGTATTCACTCCATTTAAGAAAAAAAAAGGCAGCCAGAAACTGTTTTGGTCCAAACTCCAGTAGTTATCACATTCCTTGCTAACTGTCCTGTGTATTTATATGTCTCCTAACTATTACTCTGTGTCTCAATGACATTTCTCAGTTTCATGGCTCCAGGAGGTTGTGGGAGCAGTTTTTGCTGTTCAAGCTGCCAAGCAAGGCAAGCCCGTGAGGCTTTTGGAGGTGAGGTGAGGTGATACAGTGGTATATTTGGGTCAGGTCCGGTTGTTAAAGTTGACAATCCTCCACAAGTTTAAGCGCTAAATTTAATTTAGGGAGTAACAAGGTGGGAGGAAGTTAGTGCAGACTGAGAGCATGACTCCCAGCAAGGATCACTGTAGAGGATTCAAATGGGGGCATCTGAGCCTGCAATTCAGGACATTGATGTTCACTGAGTATTCAAGCCTTAACCTCTCCTGTTTCTAGCTTTTATTGCTACATGAAAGTGTCTTTTAGGAAGATTTACTTTGACCCTTTTCTCCCTTAAGGGCAGAAAATTGCTCAGAGTTGTTTTTGCCACATCAAACTACACACCACTTGTACTGTTAGAAAATATGCCTCCCAAATCTTGCAGGGCTGTGCTGACCAATCTCTCTTCCGATTATTTCAGTCTGAGAAGGCATGGGTCTCAGGAAGGTACCAAAGGGTACCTACCATTATTGTGTACTTCAAATTCCAGGACAGTTAATTGATATTTTTATTTCACACTGTTCCTTTGCTGGAAGACCACGTTGTAAGCAGTTTGAAATTTTAGTAGAGATGCAGTGCAACATAAGAAGTAAAAGGGATTTTCTGTCAGACGTCCAGTCCTGACACTTGCTATAGTTGTAACCTGGTACGCTTACTCACCTTCTGAATTTCAGTGCCTTCATCTATGAAGCAGGATTGAGATGTCCTATTTTATGTGGATGCTGTGCTTTTATAAATCCTTGTTTATATGTGATGCTTAGCACAGGGTAAATGCTCAACGAATGTTAGCTATTAACACTAATGGCTTGGTGTGTGGGTTGAAAGTGGGCAAAACATATCTCAATATATTTCAGAATAAGAATATTTTATTGTGCCTACCCAAGATGACAACACTTGCCTCTGCAAAACTAGGACCAAATATAGTAGACAGTACAAGTGCTTAATAATTTATTTCATATATGTAATTAATATTTAACATTGTATTAGATACTAAGACTAGAGTATTGAATAATACAACTAGTTTTTTCTTGTGGATTTTATTGGTTAGTGGAGTATACAACAAATAATTATTAATTATCTAGATGAAAAAATGAATGAATAGATGAATGGTGATATTGGAATGGATGGATGGATTCATATGTGGAATATTTATCTAAGACATCTTACCAGATGGTTTCTCAAAAATAAAAGTATATCTTTAAGGAGTCCTAGATGTTTACTCTGAAAATTCTTTAGTAAATTTTCCGTTTAGGTCAGAAATGGAGCATAGTCAGGAAAAGTGGGAACTAGCCTGCACAGGAGTGGAAGGGCTTTGTTCTAAGTTTACCAGGAAAGGATGACCTTAGGACATTCAGTCTGTCCTGAAAGTTGCAGATAGAATGTCTTTTTTCCAAAAACACTGTGTTACAGAAGTCTTACCACCAGCATCAGAAATGTAGCCCCCCAAAATATTTCTTCCATGTCTCTTGGTTCCTATTTCTGTGATGGGAGTAAGAGGAGTTACAGTAGTCCTCACTTATCCATGGGGAATAGATTCCTGGAACTCTAGTACATGCCTGAACCATGGATAGTACTAATATCCCATGTATATTATGTTGTTTCCTGTACATATACACCTGGATAAAGTTTAATTTATAAATTAGGCACAGTAAGAGATTAACAACAATAACTAATAATAAAATAATATACTAAAATAAAAGTTATGTGAATGCAGTCTCTCATTCTCTCTCTCTCAAAATATCTTATTGTACAGAATCGCAGGTAACTAAAACCACAAAGGCAAGACTGCAGATGAGGGGGGACTACTCTATTCTTACTCCCATTTTACAGAAATCAAGGCTCAGAGAGCAGCATGTCTCCAGTTGCACAACTCACCGATCTTGAAGCTGGGACTAGTTATACGAACACTCTGTCATTAGCCCCATCTTCTTCCTGCCAGACCATAGGGTTCCCATAAAAAATATTAAACTGGTGCTAGCTACAAAGATATCTATGAAATATGAATCTTGGCTCTCATAAAGTTGAATTTGATTCCCAAGGGGCTGCAGAGCCAGCTGGCTGCTTTTAAACCCATGGAGAGGCCACTGCCCCTTCCCTGCCCAACCCATAACAGAGTGGTCAAATCAAACTTTAGTTCACCTCCTCCCAAAGGCACCACAGTGTTTTTGTGGCATTTCTACCTTCATCCCAACTTTGTAAATATCCCCCAATTAAAACCAGACACCCTTTCCTATGCTTTCAAGGGCTTTTTTTATTCAAGACCCTTGGCCCTCATTCTAGGAGCCTTGCCTGGTTCAAGCCACAAAACAATATCAAAAACCTGACCCACAATTTTTTATTCCTGGCTGTTTTGGGAATGACTTGATCCAACAGCAGCATTTCCTTCAATATACAGAATGAGACAGACAACAGCAACCCACTGATTTTCTAAGACCATTCTTGATCTTTTTTGTCCCTTTCCCCTCCCATATGTTACATTTGCCTAGGTTTTTAACATCTGTTCCCAAAGAGGTAATATTTGCTTTTCATTCAGAGCCTAGCAATGTGGACCAAAGTTCACATGACATATTGCAGAGTATGTTTAGTTGCAAATGCTATGTACAGGCTCTTTGAAATGTAGCATGTATGGCACCATGTGACACATGGTTGCCATGGTAATACACTTTTTGGCTGAACTACAGCAGAAGCCCATGGAACATACATTACTAATATGAGACTCTGCCCCGTGCTAATGCATAGGATACAGCCAATCTGGGATCTGGTACTCAAGGGGTTTTGCATGCAGGCTGGGTGGCAGGTGCCCTCTTCCTGCATGTGCAGGGAAGATGTGGCATCCTCCCTTTCCAGTCCTGTCTCCCAGGCACAGGGCATGCTGTGCATTCTGCCATGCATGGAGACAGCATTTGCTTGAATATCGGTTTGCTATATTTTGTATCAAAGGGGGCCCCAGCTGAAAACATTTTATTTTGTAAACTGAAGTGAAAAATCAGTTTATGGCAGATCCTTTTTTGAATAATGACATTCTTTTTCCCAATTCCAGAATTCAACAGTCATGAGCAGAGCTGAAAATTTTAAACAAGTTGAGTACCTCCTTATTCATGGAACAGCAGATGGTGAGTTTCAGTTAATTAGACTTTTTAGTATCACAGACAGGTTTGCAATTTCACTACTGACAAAACAAAAGCATGAGGGGCAAGACTGTTACATTTACTTCAATAAAACAGTGTTGCTTTCCACAACTCACTTGTCTTGGGCTAAATGGGATGCTGAGTCCTAGAACTTCAAACAGTCCCTTTCTTCTTGTGCCTTTCCCACCCTCTGGTATCAGAAAACTGGAGCGGCTATTAGCTACTTTATGTTTCCTTTCTCTCCCTGCAGATAACGTTCACTTTCAGCAGTCAGCTCAGATCTCCAAAGCCCTGGTGGATGCTGGAGTGGATTTCCAGGCAATGGTAGAGAAAAAACTTTGTACAAGGGGCGGGGGGAGTTACTGGTGGGGTTTAATTTCCTCTTTCAGGGCTACTTCTCATAGAAGTGCTAGAGACAGGCACAGAATAAAAAGCGCTCTTATTTTTCCAACTTGAAGTCAAAGGAGTGATATGCTTGAGCTATACATAATGTTCAATGGAATGTTAGAGAGTTTGGGGTTGAGAAGCACAATATCCCATATTCTGGGAAATGTTAAAACACTGTTCTCCTATTGATGTGATTGTTCTGTCTCTCCCTATTTTGATTCAGATAATCATTTATTCAGTAAGTGTGTGGCAGAGTAATTCTAAAGTGAAACCTACATGATAATAGCTCAGCTCAAATATGAAAATCCATCTCTGTCTAGTATGTATTACTAGACCAGTCTAACGACAGTGAGACATTAATAATCAGCATGCTTCAGTTTTTGGAATTGCCTGTTATCTTTTGTTGAACATCCATAGGCAATAAACAGTTAAATTTGTTTTATAAAAGTCAGAAATGGCTGGAACTGTTTTTGCCTATACAGAGGATGCTTCTGGGTATTCAGACAAACTTTGCATTAGAGATGTTCAGGTTAAGGAAAATATGTATATATGGTCATTCACATATATGTATACATATGTATATGTGTGTCCTCTAACACACCTGATTTGTTCTGTGCCCAGTTCAAATGGTGCCCACAGTATAGGAGTGGGACAGTAATTTGATACAAAATGCCAGAAAAACTGGCATTCTGAGGGGTCAGATTATTTTAGGAGGTTAAAGTTTATTTTTCCACTATTCAAAGGAAGGACACATTATACTTTAATTAAGCAATTTCTAAAAGTTACCTTGTATCTCTTTAATTTTTTACTTCACTTGTGTTAAATATATACATGTAATATTGAAAAAAGCTTTTTTAGTTTCTTAGTGATATGTATTAGGAAAAATTGCTTTTTAAAACTTTATTTATTTTAATGCAGTTTATCTTGCCAGAGTGTAAGAAAATTTGACACTTGATAACACTTAACTGAAACAAGTGGGCTTAATGGGATAAACATTCCTTCCCATGCATGATGTGTTTCTGAGTGTCCTTTGAGTCAGATTTGGAAATGGATTTGGGTGTTTTAATTAGAATTTACATATCCTTAAAGCACTGTGCAGTAAAGCCAAATTCACAGTGAGTTCTCTCAGAACCTGCAAAAGAGGATCAGAGGCTTTTGCAGGACAGAACAACATGCCCTGGAAAAGCTCTGGGGGAAGATAAGACCCCCCCTTTTTGATCCCACGGCAGTTTATAAACTGTTTCAGAAATTTAAACATACTCATACCATAGATGCTCTTGAGAGCTCATTTGAATTTTCTTTCTTTTTTTTTTTTTAAGACAACTGACTTCCTAATTCTGACCTTTTCCTTTCTCTCTTTAGTGGTATACGGATGAAGACCATGGAATCGCTAGCAACACAGCACACCAACATATATATACCCACATGAGCCACTTCATAAAACAATGCTTCTCTTTGCCTTAGCACCTCAAAACAGCATGCCATTTAAAGCTTATTAAAAACCATTTTTGTTCTCATTATCTCAAAACTGCACTGTCAGGATGATGATCTTAAAACAAAATACACTCAAATCAAGGAATTTAAAGTTAAGTTTGTTACCAAATTTCATAAGTAGGGACTTTTGTCTTCACAACAGATTATTATCTTACAGAAGTTTAAATTATACAGTCTGGTTTTGTTTGTAATTTAAAATAATTTCCACCTCAACTGCTGAAACAACACATATGAATTGTTTTTATGGAAGCTTTGCATAGTTTCCCTGGGCAGCATTTTAGTTTTTTCTAACAGGACTAGTCCAAATTTTGTTCTGTTCTTTAAAAGCACGGCATGATGTGGGCAGTGATGTCACTAGGGCAGGGACAAGATAAGAGGGGATAGGGAGGAAAGGTAGCAGGGCACGGCTGGGAACCCAAGTCCAAGCATACCAACTCAACCAGGCTACTGTCAGCTCCCCTCAGCGAAGAGCTGTTCACAGCCAGACTGGCACAGTTTTCTGAGAAAGACTATTCAAACAGTCTCAGGAAATCAAATATGCAAAGCACTGACTTCTAAGTAAAACCACAGCAGTTGAATAGACTCCAAAGAAATGTAAGGGAAACTGCCAGCAATGCAGGCCCCCAGGTGCCAGTTATGGCTATAGGTGCTACAAAAACACAGCAAGGGTGATGGGAAAGCATTGTAAATGTGCCTTAAAAAAAAAATACTGATGTTCCTAGTGAATGAGGCAGCTTGAAAATGAGATGTGAACACATCAGCTTGCCCTGTTAAAAGATGAAAATATTTGTATTGCAAATCCTAACTTGAAGTCCTTGTATCCATTTTTCTTGTTTCATTTCTTTGAGCAACTTAATTAAAATAATATTTCAACTTCCTTGGACTCGTTTTTTTAAAAAAATAAACTAGAAAGTTATCTATTATTATTCTGATTCTATTGTGCTATGGAATTTTTCCCAGTCATTTAATAAATGTGCCTTCATTTTTCAGAAGTAATGAGTTTTGTCTTGAATCAATCTAAAACACACTTGCATATGGACACATTTATCTAGAAAAGCTCTTGTTTATTTTGTTAGTAATCCCAGACTACCTTGTAAACATGGAAAGAGTTCAGTTTTTGTTAAAAAAAAAATTATATACATAAAATTGTGTTAAGCTAAGCAGTTCATAAGTTTTTTGTCTAATACATACATAATTTCTGTCATCATAAATACATATGGCTTTTAAGAAATCAACTTAAAACATTTTTAGTTATTTATACAATATATAATTTATAATTTTATTGTAGGGAACTTTGATGGGTCTCATACGAAAACCAATAAGTTCAGCAGTATTTTGGTAGTTCTGATATCTCAGTATTTTGGTAATTCTGATATCTCAGTAGAAGTAAAAAATGTCAAGTCAATCACTTAAGTGTTTGATTATTTTTGGTTGACATTACAATAAAAATGAAAGCATAACTTTTAAATGCTGAATTTGGCTTAAGCAGCATCTTGATAACTGACAAAATATGATTTTTTTCCAATTATTTGCAAAACAGTCTCATTAAAAAAAAATTTTTTTTTTTTTTTTTTTTGAGCCAGAGTCTCACTTTGTTGCCCAGGCTGAAGTGCAGTGGCATGATCATGGCTCACCATAGCCTCAACCTCCTTGGCTCAGGCTATCATTCTGCCTCAGCCTCCCCCGTAGCTGGGACCACAGGTGCACATCACCATGCCTGGATAATTTTTTTTTTTTTAATTTAGAGACAAGGTCTCACTATGTTGCCTGGGCTAGTCATTTTTTAAAAATTGACTTTGTGAATTTAAACTTAGCTTCAGACCATTTGCCAGACAAAGTTTTCCCAGAAAGGGTAAGCTACAGCAGAAAAATCTAAAAATGGAAGAAATGGGGAAAAAAATCTATCAATTCAAAATGAGACTGGTGAGTCATGCATAAGCATGGACAGAAGATGGTGAGATCCATCTTTAACTGTATTTTCAGAGCATGTCATGAATTACTTAACCTTAATTAAATCTCAAATCCCATTCATCCATTGGAACTACAGACTGACCTTCAAACATGTAGGGCTCTTATCAAAATTCTTTTTCTTAATATAGTTCAATCATTGTGAGCAATTGGGCCAACCTTTGCAGAGTTCTATATCAAGGAGTGTAGTAAAATACATTCCCATCCTGGACAGCACTAATAGTCACAAAAGCAAATTAAACAGAAATTCTCCTTTATATTAATTGAAAACAACTATTGTACAGTATCAGATATTTTGCACCATCAAATCAAATATTATAACAATAATATCTAAGTCAAATACTGTATAATATTTGTACAATACAAAAATCACATGAATCCATTGTTCTTTCGGTTTCTAAACATGCTAAATATTTTCTCTGGAGCCCAGATATAATCCTAACACATCTTTATTAGGCATTGGAGATTGCAAATGGTGATGATATGAATAAAACCAAAGTAATTTTCATTTGACTCAAACAGGACAAGCTTTACATTTGTTTTAAATTAGCTTATTGGGGAAAAAAAGTTTAAAAATTTGGCAAATAAATTAGAACTTAATCTGAAGGTGAGTTTAAAAAATATGAGAACTCGTCATACTACTAAGATGTGCAAATTTGTCTTGCCACTAATGGTTGTAGCCTCTGCAGTCCCGTGGATGGCTAAGACACCTTTCAGAAACAACCTATTAGAGTATATGAGTGCCCAGGGGCGCATGTACCCAAAGAAGGGAGAAATGGTTTACACCCCTTCTATAGAGACAGGGTTTGTTTTTTAATTTTTTATTAATTTTTTTAGAAAATTACTTTTGAATATGTTTTGCTGGAAAGTTTGCTAAAAATGATTACATACCTTCATACTTTCCTAAACATCAGGCACTGAACATAATTCAGTGCGTCCTTGACAACTCAGAACCACCACCATAAAGATCAATTATCATCTCAGGCTGTATGTCATTCTGGATATTTTCTGTTTCCTTTCTTATTTACAGGTGGTCACTGAATTCTAGCTCTGGACACTTGCTGTCTTTTCTCTAAGTTGATGTGACAATACTGACTTATAAGACTACTAGATTTGTACAATATTTAAGATTCAATAAACTCTACATGAAAAAACATACCAAAGCACAGGCATGACTTTTTTCATAAAGTAAGATAATTGTGTGGACTGATTTTGTGACTGTTATTTCAGAAGTGTCCAAGAACCTTTTTGCATGCATCCTGAGTGGCCTAGAGTGTGTGTTCAGGATGTCTAAGGGATATAAATGGTTGAGAATGATAGACAAATGGGGTTATAAAGCTTCACCTCACTACCCAATAAGAAAAATTCAGAGCATGGTATTAGTAAGACTAATGGTATGCTTGGTAGACATTTATCCTCTTTCTGCATGCTATCTTTCTGTGACAATATTAACATTTAAACTAAATTTGAATTAATAAAAAGAGAGATAACTTCCTTAATACTCAATTAGAGAAGGGTAACTTTTCTGGTGCTTACAGGCTTGAAAGTTCAACAAACAAAGTTTTTATTCTACATAGCTTTTCATCTGAACCATCTCTTCAAGTTTGTCATATTATTTTAGAAATATGTGCGAATATGGTGAGAAGTGTGGCCATTCAACAATCCAAGCCCTTAATTTTTGTTAAGCTCATTATATCCAGTCGTGATATTTGTGATTCATGAGCAACAAAGTTATTACATTGGGTAGGCTTGGTTTCCAATGTTAATCTCAAAAAAAAAAAAATGGATGACAAAGAAAATGTAGCATGTTGAGAAGAAACATTACTCATCTTAACCTGATTTTGGTTCCATGAGCCAGAATGAATATCCTGGTAAAGAGAAAGGTGGTTACATCTCACCTCCTGCTGCAGACATAGTACACTGCAGTTGAGATCAGATGGACCTGGATTAGATTTCTCAGTATCACCACTGATTAGTGGAAACATTCCAATAACATTACTTAGCCTCTTTGAACTATTAATTTTTCAAAAGTACAAATGTACTTACCTCACAGAACTGTTGGCATTGCTGTGAACATTTACACATATACAATGCCCGACACCTTCCTTTCCTTTTCCCTCCTAGTCACAGCTGCTGCTCTTGCCTTGATGGCTCCATAGATTGTACAGATTCTTACTTTAGACTTCTGTGTCCTCAGGTACTGAGCACATGGAGGTACTTACCAAGTATTTGCTTTTGCTCCAGTACTGGCGTATCAGTGAGAATCCTTTTTGGGTCTTTAATTATTCTTAACAAACTGAGCAGACGAAGCATCTGATATGTTTTCTGTATGATGCTGTCAACAGTCTTTCCGGGCTGGGTAAACAGCTGAGCCCAGAACTGGGCTCTGGAGAGTTATAAAAGAGAGGAAAACACCAAACACTATCCTACCATCAAGGACTTTATAAACTAATGAAAGAAAGAAGTTGTATGAAAGAAATCTATGACTCTACATACATCAGAAGGCAAGAGAACCTAGAAAGAAAGCTAAGTCCATGTTATGAATTGATGAGATGGGCAGTATGCAAAGGTGGGCAGGGGGCCAGTGGTTTCTGGACTCAATGAGTCAGTCATTGGTTGAATTTTGAATTACACTTAGATTTCTTTAATGGTTTCAGGCTTGATGTTGACACCATGTTTTTCAGGACTTTTGTTTTTCAAATACAACCATATATACATATATGTGTATGTGTGTATATATATATATATAATATCCATATATAAAGAAATATGTTACATGAAAGTAATTGTAATAAAGTTAATGTGTCTGGAGTTACTTGTTAGGTACCCAAGAAGTATGCTTGAGCCCCTTTGATTTCTATCCTCGTAGAAATATATAAACTACTCATGGAGTTTGGTCTTATCATCTGCGAGTCATCTTGGAAGGAATATCCATAAGGAGATAATTCTACTCCTTCCCCCCACTATATTCTCTACTGTGCTGCCATGTTAATTGTTGCAAAATTCATTCCTCTTTATTACTCAAGGCTCTTTATGGGTAACAGTCAAACGTCCTAGTATAGAATTTAGCATCATTTATAATATCACTGAGGTTGTGTTTCTATCTTTTCCTACAAGTCTTCACTCATCTTCTAACATTCCACTGTATTGGGTTATTTGTGGAGTTCCAAATATGCTATACATCAGAGATTCTAGGCTATATCTTTATTTTTAAATTTCATCTTTGTTACAATACTGACATAGGTTTGAGAATCTTTGCAGTTCTTGGAGTATATTTCCTTCCTTATTTCCATCTTAATTCATAGTGCTATCTCTTCTTTAACATTTTCCTCAAACTTTGCCCTATTCAAAGTTCCATCCTCAAGTTACTCACTGATTTAATTATACCATCAACTCAGAACATATCACATTATATTACAGCTATGTAACTATCTTGCCCTTGGTTCATAGTCCTGATTTCAAAGTTCCAGCACAAATGATAGTGCCCAAACTACCAATAGAAACTGAATTCGTGTGACAGTTATATCCATTAGCTGCAACTTTCTGTGGAGAACACCTAAATAAATCTCTATTAAGATAAAGTATTACCAGTAATCCTTGATTGTTAGGTTTCTTCAAAAGGGCTAACTACAACTAGCCTTTCAATGTAGATACTTAGGGAATCATCATATTATCCAAATTACTCTCATAAAAACTTCAAATGGCTATAATCTCATTTCATTTCATTGTATGAATATATGAGATAGGTATATTGAAAAAAATTAAAGAGTAATCTAACAATGATAGTAAAGTAGACAAGTGCCCTACAGCTAAAGTTAAAAACAGAGGCAAGTCAGTGCAGATAGGAAACACTCAAAATAAGTCACAATAAAAATCCTAAAAGATATAGGAATTGTGTTGAAATACAAGTTACTTGCAAATAATTAGTGGAGAGTTTCTATCAGACTAAGAGTTTAAACTACATCAATGAGACATTCAGATTATATCTGGGGTGGGTGGGGGGCAAACAAAAAACTTCCCAATATTGTAGGTCGTTAAGTAGTAGCAATTACAAACTAAACTCACTAGTCAAGAGAAAAATACCAACCAGTAGGTTAGAGAGTTCTGAATGCAATTATCTCCACAGTACACTGCCAGATGGCTACAAAAGAATAATGGTCCCATCTGACTTTTGTAACAAACAGAGAGAAGACAAATTTTAGGAAATGTTTTGCCCATGAAAGTGAAAAACAAGTCTAAAGAGTTCTAATAATGGGAAATCCTACTAATGACCTTGGAGATTTTTGCTAGTAATGGGAGCAATGCAGATTGCAACCATTTCGGGGAAAATAAATACTTTTTACATACTTCTCACAATTTCTTGTTCATAAGTTCAAATTGTATGCTCTTGAAACATACTCTTAAAAAATATTTACATCAATACGTTTTCTTAATTTGGGGGGTATCTAAACTGAAATATTATGTTCAAGCAATCAAAATGTTCTACACTGATTTACTAATTAATATAAAGAAAAAAAGACAAGACGCTTTATATCACAATTTAAAATGTGCAAGGAAATTAGTTAGGATAAATATTTATTTCCACATAACATTTT
The DNA here is from genome assembly GCA_963574415.1 of Tarsius wallacei. NCBI lineage: Eukaryota > Metazoa > Chordata > Mammalia > Primates > Tarsiidae > Tarsius > Tarsius wallacei. Next base: position 40,265 of record CAUYQG010058660.1, on the reverse strand, counting down.
TCAGTTGTGAAAAACACAATATCCTAGTCACATTTACACATTACTTAAACTTTGCACTAAATTACATTCGAGATATTGAGTAATTTCGACCAGGAATCTGAAATTAGGAGTGAATATATAATACTACATTTTTCTTATATTTTATATGATTTCAAAATATTAGGATTAACACAGGGATAGCATTAAAATTCACACAAGAACAAAATAACTATAAAAATACTCCAAAATACAGAATTTCATTGGATATGATTGCTTATTCAAATAGGTGATCATGTGAAGGTTTTAATTCACTATGATCATTTTTAACAGAATGGTTGTTAATATATTAAAATACTAAGAGGCTGCTTTGGGAACTGACTGGCTAAATCATAAAACAATGGAAATGTTTACAATGCAGCATTTGTAATATAAAATACACAAAGGCAACACATTTGGAACAGAAAAGTTTCTGTATTTTTCTTCAGCTTTTAAAAATACAAACTTTATTAACTGTAAATTCTTTTCCCCATAATTTTTTAGGCTAATGTTCCATTTTTTAAAAAGACTCCTTAAAGAATTGTTAGGGGAATTTTTAAAAGGTATCAAAATATTGAACCTAATGGAGACTTTGTTGATGTTTTCTCTCATTAGCTTAGTCACAAGAGGAATTTTTTTACTTTTCATGTGCATTTATACACAGAGTACATAATTAATAGTCAGTAAAAGCCACAGGGCACTGAATTATTGTAAAATTGAATACTGAAGTATTATAAAGTTGATGATCACAATCATTCTTAGAAACCAGGAGCACAATTATATTTAGTCTTTGAACCTCAAGTTCATCTAAAATGAAATGACATATTGTATCTTTAGTAATGCTCAAAACTGCTTAGCATTCCTTCCTCTTGTATAAGCTTGGTAAAGGTAGATTATTTCATATAGACTGCCATATCTACAGAACCTTCTCGAACAGAATCTGAAATTTTCATTTCAAAGATTGTTTTTTCACAACATGCATTTAATTAAAAAGTGAAAAAAAAACTTTGCAGAAAATAATGACAATTGGAGACTTGGTCAAACATTAGCACATGATTCAGGACCAACATTAAGCAGTGTGTGACCATTAGCAGCAGGATAACTGTACAGAAGTGGAGTTTCAGGTACAATGATTCACCACGTGGTATTCCACGAGTGTGTATATCATAGGTTTATTTGGAAAACTTTGTTGTCATTGGGAGAGAAACTTATCACATTTATGACAAAGGTTTATATTGAAAATCCCACAAAACTGTTACAAAGTTTTTCTAAAGCATTTCATACAAGCCTAGTATTTGATCATGTAGTCACAACTTGAATTTTAAACAAAAACTACTTGACCTTATGTCTGATTCTTTGTGAACAAGTTTCTACATATTTTTTTCAAATGACTTTGCTTCAGTTACATATAAATTGTTAAGTATTAAAGGTATCATATTAAATCAAGGAAATGCATAAATACAATTATTTAAAAATGCTTTCAAACTAGCCTTTTTGATTTGGGTCTTTTGAAATAAGTCACTAATTCTAAGCTATCAAAAATAAAAAGAAGTAAGTCTACCTTTCAAAATTCTTCTGAATGAAATTATCAGGCATCTTCAGGTCACTGAAGTAGGAAAATACAAACTAGGTAAATATGACTTATTTCTTTAAGGAAGCTATTGCTCTCATAAAACTGACAATGAGAAGCCAGTGTTTACAAATGTCTGACATACGGCAAGGAACACACAGATTCTTGCATTAGCTATTGTATCTGCTCACAAGGGTGTTTCACTGCTCAGAAGTTTAAACACAGAAACGAAACAAGTATTTTACTACTTACAGTATGAAGGTGGATTTGGGATGAGAGACAGAATTTACAATACATGATCAAAGCAGTTTTATTAATAATTGTGACACTCTTCTCATATATATGTAAAAAATATATTGAAGATCAAGTCATAGACAAGTCTCCCTGTCAACACCTTTCCCTGAGTCAGCTTTCTTCTCTTTTCGGCTTTCAGTGCTACAGGGGAAAAAAGGAGAAATGTATTACTGCAATCCAGTATGGCTACTGTGAGATCTACTTGCTCAAACACAAAACCCATCAACCCCAAAGCACCACAAGAGCCCTTAGGCATTGCTCTCTCATGCTGCGAAGCACAGATAGACAGCAACAATTAACATTCTCTGCACTCAGTGGGATAGAAAAACCAAGAACTGCAGAGGGGGAAATTCAAAAACAGACACTAAAAAACAAAAGCCAGACATTTTAAAAAACAGTCCCAAAGGCATGCAAGATTAATACCATGGTCCTCATTTGGGCAAATGTCTCACTGATGATTGTTGAAAATGTCAGCCATGCCCCCATCTTAAGGCAGCGCCAACTCTAGTAAATGACACAAACAAGATGTTGCAGTAGGCACTTCTGAGCTCTGCTGCAAGTAGCTCATGTTTTGTGCATGAACTGGGTCTTGGCCTTTGGTGAGGATTATACCTTGTTCAGGTAAGATAGACATAGCCCCTCTGGTCTAGAGGAGAGGTCGCTGTGCACACCGTTTTCCAGACACCTGTACAGTCTCTTTACAGACAAGTCCTTACCCTGGACATCGAAGAATGATGTTTCACATCACTCCTTCTCAGATAAACTTCTTCTCGAGTGGCTTCTCTTTAATCTCATCCTCTAATTAACTTTACCAATGGGCAAGCGGGTAATGTGATGACCATTTTTATCTATTTTTTCAATATTTTTCCATTGTATACTTTTTCTACTCTCATGTTGACAGTTTTCACACGTGGATCAAGCTTACACCAAAAGAGTACGCTTCTAGGGGGCAGAACTGCTCACTCCCCAACCACTTCTAGTGCATGGCAAATCCCTCTATATCTGAGGCTTCTCTGGCCCTCCCTGCTACTGATGTGAAGTGCAACCCACAGCTGGTCCCTGAGGGCTTGACCTGGAAGAATCCACACATTTTTACTATTCACTTCAGCCCTTAATGCAAATACATAAAACAGTTGATGATAGGGACACCCTTGGTTTCATAACTCTTATCTAAGTAATAAAACTTCATTTTTCTATGGGGCCTCCTATGCAGTTTTCTAAGTGGTCAATAACTTAGAAACATTCTAAGAGTGTGTTTTTTAAATTGTTTTTTCCTCCAATTCAAGCAAGAAACAGCCCTTCTCAGTTGTCACCACCACCCGGCACCATCAGGTAAGAAGTGCCGGAGCTTCTGCCATCCGTGGCACGCTGCCAGTGCTGAGAGCTGGTGTGAGCGCGTGTCTATGGCGCCCGGGTTTGTGCCTGCCACACTTCTCAGCACATACTACTTACAGGTCAGAGCAAAGCAACTTTTCTTCTTTTTCTTTTCTCCTTCCATGAGAAGAGATGACAGTGTGCACATGATGTGTTGAGAGCCTTAACTCTGTATTTTTAACTCCTCTATCTGTATGACTCACTTTCTTCTACTTTAAGTTCCTTTTATATGACAAGTGTCTGCTCTCCTGCTTTCCAAATTAACTTTTCCTTTTGGCTGTACCTGGCATCCAGTCTATTTTGCCCAGTAAAGCTAGTGAGAGAAGGCAGCCTTGGGTTTGTTGTTGAAAGATCTGGGTTCAGTTACCAGAGGCTTTAATGAGCTGTGTGACATTAGACTAGTTATTTAATCTCTCTTGGACTTAGCTTCTTCATCTGTAAAACTACTTTTGGATGAGATGGCCTATGAGTCGTCTAGTAGCTTGAATTCTAGAATTCTGAGGCTAGTATTCCAAATTGCAACCTTTTTTTAAAGAATAATAGATCTTATCTATAGGAGATTGTGGGGACAGAGACATCCTGGTCTCTACACATGCACACTCGCTATATACAAAATATTTTGGAATGTAGGAGATGTCCTATAACCTTTTGGTACATGAATGCATTCTCCATGGCACTATTAGTTACCAAGCAATGAATAAAAAGAGTCAGGATATAAACTTGATCCACAGATGTGCTTCCTCCTGATACCCTGCTTTTGTTATATTAGTTGTTTGGTTACAAAACAATAACCTATTAAATGACTGGGTTTTTTTTTCCCCCTTCATTAAAACCATGGCTTTTGTATCAGATTAGATTTCAGCAAACTAGAAACAGAAATGTTATAACCAGCTCAAGACTTCTATGAGCTATTGCTCCCGGGATTCCTTGTTACATTCACTTTTCTGGATGTCAATCAATTTTAAGCTTTCATTGGGACAAACATATATTAGGTATCTGCTATGTGTAATTTTAATAAACACACATTGCACATCTATTATGTGCCAGGTACTCTGCAAAGGCCTAGGAATACAAGATGGACAAGATTGTCCCTGCCACTGAGGAGTTAAAACTGAAAATATAAGAAAGCAACATTTCAAGAGAGGGCAAAAAGTGACACGGTACTATCATGCTGCTAAGACATCTATGAAACTATTACTTTTCAATGGTCTTAAAACTGTTTTTATGAACAATACTTATCATGAATTCATGAGAGGGCCTAAACCTAGGCAATCACAGTGAAGAAGGAGAATCCAAAAGAGAAGAAGAAGAATCCAACACTCAGGGGAGAGTGCTGGGGAGAAGGGAGGGGAAACGGAGGAGTGTCTCAGAGCCTATCCTCTGCCACCATGATAAAACTAAGTGTTGCTTTTCCTAACATTGCCAGAGACCTTCTCAAGAAACATTGATTTTGGGTATCAGTTTTATGAAATCCAGCAGTTGCTCACCTATTCTGATGCAATGTGGTTTTTAATGAGCCGTATTTCTACCAATCCATTTAATAGGCTGCACATGTATATATGGCATTAAGGTCAAAATTAGACATCCTCCACAAGTGGTAGAATTTGCAGGTAGTTCTTTGATTTTACTCTCAATTAAACTAGATAAAATATTTTTGACAACAAAAAAGTGAATAAAAAACTGAGCAAATACAACTTCTATTCCAAATTCTACTAAGAAAAGGTTTCTAGGCTTCTCTGAGGCCTATTATAGCAAGGGATGGGATAGAAAATAAATAGGAGTGGGAGGTGTCAAAGGCTGCATGGAGCCACCTCAGGACACAGGAGATACAAACCCTGGCAACCTGGTCTCTGTGCCTCTTTTTGCCAATGGATACTCTACTAGGTACCAATTTTTAATAGTTCCTGATATCATACGTTAAAGCTTTCAAAAGATAACAAGATAAAGCAGTGACTTTGGGTAGGTTTTGCTTTACTAGTATCAGTGGTTTTAGGATTTCTGTAAGCCACACCCTTTCTGCTAGAATTTCTACTGTTATGAGAATAAAAGACATTAACCACCAACCAAGAGATATTTTTCACACAGAAAGCTACAGATTTGATCATGGCAAGATGTAAGGAAAGCTGGATAAACTTTCATGTCTCAATAGTTTGAACCTCATGTCAATGAAAGTATGTTTAAAGAATAAGAAAAAAGTATTATATTGAAATAGACCATTCTGGTCTATTTAAAATTGGGCCTGCTTTAAATCACATTACATTGTTCACTAGAGTTGATCTACTGTCTTAAGTTATCTAGATATATATATTTAAAACAAAAGAAAGATTTTTCTTTTTTTTTTTTGAGTTGGAGTCTCACTCTGTCACTCAGACTGGAGTGCAGTGGCCGCTCCTGGCCACCGCAGCCTCGACCTGCTGGGCTCCGGCGATTCTTCCGTCTCAGCCTTCCAAGTAGCTGGAACTACAGGTGCGCGCTACCATGCCCGGCTAATTTTTGATTTATTGTAGAGATGAGGTCTCATCAAGTTGCCCAGGCGGGTCTCGAACCCGCGGGCTCAGGCAATCCACTCACCTCAGCCTCCCAAAGCGCTGGGATTACAGGCTGAGCCACCGAGCCTGGCTAAGATTTTTCTGGTGAAGAAAAATTACTTGACTTTATAGGGAGTAGCTAAAAATTATCATGTCATAAGACTTTTGCTTGAACCAAAGGAAAACAGGAAGAGTCTGGACTATGAATCCATATAATACAGGAAGAAAGACAGTCTACATGTTTGATTGTCTCACATTTTCCATATATTTTCCATGGATGGCACTTTATTTTGAGCTCATCAACCTGGATTTTACATTTTTAATCAGATAAATGCCATATTTTTTAATGTAACAGGGTCTACAAGTGTATATTTTAATGGACTTTAGAAATTACCTTTCTCATAACTCGAATTTTCTTCAAGAATTCTATCAAAACACAGAATTATGGTCAGGATGACTTATCAGACTCTAGCAGGGATCTTTGAGAAAGGAAGTTAAAGCATGTTTTAGAATAAAACATTACGTCTGCTTGAGCCAAGAAAAGGAATACTTGAAGGTTTTAAAGTCCTATTAAAAGACAGAAAACACCAACAAAAAGTCTTTGAGAGAGCCTATTGAATAATATATATTAACTTCCTTTGGAGTAACTTTTGGAGATGGGTGGAGGGGGAGAGAGAGAGAGAGAGAGAGAGAGAGAGAGAGAGAGAGAGAGAGAGAAACTAATTCCCAACTTCTGTTTCTGACATGAAGACTCTGTACATCTATTGTCTGTCTCAATGTCTTGTCTATGCTGTTTGGTATAGAGATGACACTAAAGCAGCATGCCATTTTGGGGTGACAAAAACCAGCAACAAGGGGTATATTCTCCAACTCTAACATAGCCTCTTTCTCCAGTCCATGTTTCGAATGATGCCTCATGAATCTAGATACAGCTTGTAGGTTTAGAAGCATGGTGGTACATAAATGGAAGCTCCCAGCTTTGCAATTTCTTAAAGGGACAAATTTTATTGTTCCTATCTAGAAACATGATGGCATTACTATGTGCAATTATATGAGATTTGTTTATTTATATATGATGCATTTGTATAAATCAGGGAGGGAAAAAAGTTTACTCAAGTTTCAGACCCACTTAAAGAACTGAGTCGTTACAGAAATACCATAAAATATAGTCTAATAAAGATCTGAGCCCAAGACTCTCCATGCCTTTTGCCTCCCCAAAAGTCACACAGAGGACAAAGACTGACCAGGTTTCTAGAAGACACCATTTAACATAAGGAAATGCAACCAAGAAATAGGTTTGAGGGAGAGGATCTTACCTTTGGGGAATCAGCTTCTAGAGTGATTAGGAAGGGGAGCTTATGACAAAAATGTAATATAAAAATTAAGTAGAAAAAGTTAATTTAAGGTTATGAAAATAAAGGAACTTAATAATTATAGTAAACACTGTCCCAAATCCCTCAATCACTCTCTAATAAGAAGAGATATTAGCACAACATAGGAGTTCCTTTTTCTTAGGATCAGTATCTAAGAAAACTGGGTGGTTTGAACCCTTATTTACAAATTCTGGAAAATTTAGTTGGAAATCCCATGATGATCCTTGATATTTAAGGACACAATCTTCCCCAAGCATGCACTTAAAACTATCATTCATACATACAAGAGTTGTCCATATGTTTATATATGGAGAAGTAAGAATGGATAAAACTTTTAGGAGCTGAAAGTTTGGGGGTAAGAAGTTTAGGGAAGACTTTTAAGGGCTTGGAATAGAGGACTACAAGTATAAATATCTGTATGTTAATATAAAATACATGCAATGTATATCTGTCTAAAAAAGGGAAAATGGGGGGAGTGAAAATGTGGATCTACATCTGGGAGGATTCCGAGAAGTGGGTAATGAAGAATAAAATAAAATCATACTTCAAAACAGTAAGCTGAAATGAATGTCCAAAAGTGTCATGTGTTGGGACCCAACTATAGCACCACGTCCCCCCGCTGTAATAGATTTGGAATGGGAGATGTTCAAAAATATACCAATATTTGAGATAATTATAATTTCTACCCACTATCAAAAATAATTATCTGAAATATTTTACGTCTAAATTTGATGAAAACCAATATTATTCTTTTGCTAGCTATATATGTCAAAAAACCAATTGGAATTAGTATAAGTTCTCATTATTTTAAAAATCAAACCTTTTAGAAGGAAAGCTTGACTCCTTGTCTTTTGAATTATCGGCAGTAATCAGAAGATTCCTCCACAAGGCAGTCTTTGACATTTCATCAGAAATATTGATCACAGATGGATCATCTCTAGATACAAGTTTACCCAAAATAAAATAATAAATGCTAAATAAATAAATAACTGCAGTTATTCAATGATAGAAACTAAATATAGGACAATCATATGTATATGTAGAGTATTTTTTCCCAATTTTTATTATTGTGGTAAATATACAGAATATAAAGTGTGCCATCTTCACTATTTTTAAATGTACAGTTCAGTGTTATTAAATACATTTGCAATTTTGTGCAACCATCACCACCATCCATCTCCAGGACTCTTTTTATCTTATCAAACTGAAACTCCATACTCACTAAACAATAACTCTCCATTTCCTTATCCTTCCAGCCCCTGGCAACCTCTGCTCTAATTTTTGTCTCTATAATTTTGACTATTCTAAGTGCCTCATTTAAGTGGAATTATACAGTACTTGTCTTTTTGTGACTGACTTATTTCACTTAGTATAACGTCCTGAAGGTTCATCCATGTTGCATCATATAAGGGGGGCCCCCAAAAAACCAAAATTTATTTATAAAAATTGTGTATTGTCTAACATGTTTAAACTTCAGTCATCTTCAAAGTATTCTCTAATTGATACAATACACCTGTCAAGACACTTTTTCCACTGCTCAAAACGGTTTTTGAACTTATCAATTTTGATGCCTTTTAGAACTTCTATTTTTTGTTTCACTTCTCCCACATTTGCAAAACTTTTCCCTTTGAGGACTTTCTTAATCTGAGGAAACAACAAAATATCACTTAGGGGAAGATCAGGTGAATAGGGAGGGTGGGACATAGGGGTCATGCCGTTTTTTGGTCAAAACCTGCTGAACACACCCAGCACATGTGGGCAGGTACTATTGTAGATCACCCATCACAAAATGGGCAAATGCATTGAAAGAATCTCAAAAAAAAAAAAAAAAAACACTAAAGTCGATCACAGCCTCTCACAACAATGCTAGCTGGTACACTGATGCTGATGGGTTCCTAGAACACTTACTTAGAGAGGGAAGCCAGTACTACAATGGGTCCACGCTCCAAAAAATAATTCCATTTTATTTTGGGTCTCCCCTCATATGTCTGAATATCCTCCCTTTTAAGGTTGAATAATATTCCATTGTATGTGTATATCACATTTTATGATACAGTATTTTTGATCATTAAAAGTTGAGAAGTATGGATTATTTCTCTCAACTATTAAAAACACTGTGAAAAATATAAGATCTAAATGAAATATTCCATTTGTATAGATACTTATTTGGCCTGCAATGTTCTTAATTCATTTTAAATTATAGAGGTTTAGGTTCTGTATGTCCATTGCTTAGGCTCTTGCCTCTGACATTCATGGCATCACAGACCACTTACCTCCTCTGCTCAGAGCTTGCAGTGGCTCCCACTCACAAGTGTGTCAAATCCTTACAATGGCTTATAAGGCTGTATCACCTGCCACCCTCTGACTTCACTACCTGCTGTTGCATCCCTGTTTACTCCTCTTCAGCCATAATGCAACATTCTGGAACATTACAGGTTGGCTGCTGCCTTGGGGCTTTGTTCTTGCTCTTCCCTCTGCTCACAATGTCCCTTCACATGTCTCTCCTTAGTCTACATGTCACCTCCTCAGTCATGCTCTCACTGACTACTCTATTTCAAATTGCTAGTTCTATCACCTCATAGTGCTACTATCTCTTTGGTTTTATTGCTTCTTTCACCATCTGAAGTACTCTACTATATTAATTGCTCGTTTGTTTAAGTTCTGTCTCCCTCTACCTCTATTCTACTTGAATGTAAGTTTAGTGAGGACCAGGATTCTTGACCATTTGTTCACTGCTATTCCCCCCGAGCCAAACATTTGGTACTCGGTAAATATTTCTTTAATAAGCAAATGCAACCTGTGTATTTGACAGAGGTTTTTCCAAATGGCTGGGGGGACCTACAATATCAGGGCCTGTACTATGCCAGGTACCTTTTTCAAATTTTAAAATGGCACCAATTACAGGTAGCATTCAGGATGCTCCCAAACATACCCAGGGCTAGAAATCAATCAATGGCAGCATCAATAAGTCATAGACCAAGTGCAAGAGAGTTTCAGTAAATAAGAAAAAAAGTACTCATTTTACTACACGTAGGAAAGGCACTCTGCTGTGAAAAAATAGTATTCTGCAGAGCTCCTAAGCTGACCTCACATGACCATCATTGGTGGTTGTTCACAAGACATCAACAAATTTGACTATGAAGAACAAAACACCTTTTTTAATCCAATCAAGAAATGTGTTCTTTAATTCCTGTAGTCCCTCCAGCTATTGATCTTCCTAGAAAGAAAATTTTCTAGTAACTTAAAACATAAGCTCAACTAATTTCCAAAAAGCATCCTGTGGAATACAAGTTTTTCATAATATTATGTGACAGTCTTGTAAGCAAATTTTAAAAAAACACTGGAATAAACAAAGTTAAACTTTTTTTAATGCAGCACTATTTAGATTGTTTTATATGCTAATATACAATATGAATTTCCATACTAGAATGCAGTATGAAACATGTTTAAAATGTATTTAATCACACAGCCCTTTTTAGAGTAGTATCCCATGAGACTAGGTTTCTACAGAATACATTTGGGAATATGCTGATTCAACTTAATAATCAACAGAATTTTAAAATTTAAATGCAAAAAAAGATAAAATACCTTTTACAGTTGTGCTCACCCTTAATGGTAATTATGTTTTTAAGAATTCAAGAAAATATGATGTTAGAATCAGACCCTGGAGATACAGAAGATTCTCTCCTATTTTGTTTTTTAACACTACAACAAATTTCTTCCTCAGAGAAAAGTCTTACTGGCATAGTCTTAAATTACTCCTTAAATACTTTGAGACCATAAAATTGGATATGAAATGGTACATGAAATATAATTATATAAGAAGGCTATGTAAACCAAACGATTTCAAGAGAGAGATAGAGTGAGAGAATTTTTGGCCAAATATTTGCAAAAGTTTTTAATATAACTTTTAGGAGTTTGCTTTTTTTGCTATATCTTTGGACATAAAGGTTAGTAGGTTTTGGAGAACTGCATAAATATTTACTAAAACGATTGAATCCTTCAACTCAAGAAACAGATTGTCTTTCTGGAAATGCCTTTTTTAGGGGCAAATTTCTAGAATTAAAACATTTACCTCTGATGAACTCAGTGAATATCTAGCTCATTTATAACAAAAGTGGATTTGATCTGTCTTCAGGTGCTACTTTCTGAGAAGATGAAAAAGGATCTTTCATATACATTATAAAACATGAGGAGAAAAAAAGACTTCAAATAACAGCTGCCTGTCCCACTTCATTTTATGCTATATGGGTGTAATCACACAGCTATTGTTGGCAGAACATAGCACTGGGGCCCAGGTAGTCTCTTAGTCTCAGTACTTTCTATTCGAATACAACTTTAACAAACTTCAGTGGGGATCTACACAGTATTACACTCTTAAATAGAGTTTATATCAACACATTTCATTACTTAAATTGATGTGTTTTTAAGCTTATATCTTACCTGTAGTGTCCTTCCAATGGGAGTTGTACTGTGCCCTCTTCTTCCATGGCTAGCATACTTTGTTCTTCCTGAAAGACAAATGTAAAATATATAAAATGAACCCGATGAATCTTCATTTTACATTAAAGAGGAAATACAGATTAATGTTTCATTATCTCATTAACCTCAGGACCTTCCACTCTGTTTGCATTTATTAATGTTAGCACAGGTCTTTTCAATAAAGTATCAGCTACCAAGAACATAAGTAATTAATGAGAGTCTCATAACACAAAGTAATTTAAATGCTAACAACAATCCCCTTCATGTCATTCAATGAAAAACATGTTAATTCCCAAGCAGGTTTTTAAAAAATTAATCTAAATTTTACGAGAACAAAAGTATGGCAATATAATCAGTTTTATTGTTATAAAGTTGAAATTACATTACCAGAATGTGCTGAAGGATCTACTCAGAGCAGTGGTTCTCAAACTTTAGTTTACATCAGAATCACCTGGAGGACTTGTTAAAAACACAGATTGCTAGACCCCACCCCCAGAGTTTCTGATTCAGTAGACCTGGAGTAGAAAAGTCATAAGAATTTTTAGTTCCAGCGAGTTCCCAAGTATTAATTATGCTGGTCTGGGGACTAAGAGAACCACTGCTCTAGAGACTTGGAAATAGACAGTAGAAGATATCTTTCTGCATGGAAAAACACAGGTGTGCCTTGAAGAAGAAATGAAATAGTTTGACTCCACTTGGGCGCATTTTAGGCTTTTGCTTTATGCCTGAAATTTATCTTTAAAATGACAATATTCTACCATTCCCCAAAAGGTAAAAATGCTTATATGGTCATATATATAATTTTATTTTTTAATTTTTATTTTAAAAACTTTTAATTATAAAGATATGGGGTACAATTCAGGGTTAGGTATACAAATGTTCATTATGCAGGTACCCTTGCACACCCTTGGAGGTGTGTCCCCCCATTGGCAGTTTCCCACTACTGCTAATCCCTTTCTTATAGTATTATGATAATTGTTCAAGGTCCGCTTAAGAGTGAGAACATGTGATAATCAATTCTTTGTTTTTGTGATAGATCACTGAGTATTATAGACCCTAAGTTTATCCAAGTTGCTGCAAAGTTCATAATTTTAAAAACTATATCTTTGAGATGAAGATAATCTCACGGCTACCATACTGAGATAGCCTGGTTTAGTTTTCAAATAATGTTATCAGACTTTATCCATGCGCACACAAAAAAATTATCCACGGAATGTAGACCTTGTTTAATGCATTTATTTTCAAATTAGCATTGCTTAAGTTACAGGAATTACTTGAGGCCATTTAGAAATGTTAGAAATAATGGCTCCCACTCCAGAAATGGAATCTTAAGATGTATAGACATGAAGAACGAGTTGACCCTCTTGCCCAAATGGAAACTGATGAGAGAAAACAAGAATGGCCCTGAAGGCTCATCTCCTTCCCTCTTTGAGTAGCTTAGCAGAGCTAGGCTGGCCTAAGCCAGCTTCCAGGGAGATACGACCTTTGGTTGATTCCATTATTCCTGGCATGCAGTGCTGTTCCTAAGGTCCTTGGCACTCAGCCCTTTGCCTTCTACTTACAAACTCTCTGGTCTGAATGTTCATGCCATATTCCTTTTACTTAAAGAAACTGCTTCCTAGTGCCTCTTCTGCTAACCTATGAACATATAATGCAGTGTGAGGGCAGGCCTCACTTCACTCTTGGAGTACTCTCCCAACCTTCTGGCCAAGGCAAGTCTCTTCTTGTGGGACTTTGCCTGTGGTGCACACAGAAACTCTGTGCCCAGCATCTGCTGTGGAATAATGGAGAGGCCAGGGACTGCATGTGCCTGCTACTTATACTCTGATAAGCTTTCCCCCGAAACCCAAAGTTATATTTATATTCTGTGAATCTAATGGCATGTGTGTCACCCCCTCTGCATTCCAGGAACTAATTTTATTCTTTCGCAGCTAAAAAAAAGAAAAATTTTCTTTTAGGGCCCACCAGACGCATTCTATTACTTGTGTATTATGCCAATTCCCCATGTCATTTGGCAGCACTATTAGAAGTAAATCAAGGTGAGTAGATAGTACCACAGGTCTGAAATTCCCCGTTCAAACATTTGAGCAGAGCTGACCTGCAGCCTAGAATGAAGCATGCTTTGCAACTAGGTTAGTCACAATACATGGAACATAATACAGACATCAAATAGACTTATGTGCACATCCTGGAGTCCATGGCAGAGCATATGTATCATTTCAGGTAGAAAAGGTTACTTTTGCTATAGGAGAGGTTACCACTTTGCACTGAGAAGACAGTCAGTGATACCAAAGGTACTGTAAGTAAAATCAAGACACAAGAACAAAACACAATTCTTTTCTTGGTTGCCCATTGCAAGGTTAAGCTTGATATATTGTATCTTTTCTGGCCAATCCAAAATAAAATGTCAAGGAGACAGGTAGAAGGGATTAAGAAAGAGTAAAATCCAAAAAAAGCTGAAGAGAAGAGCAGTGCCTTCAGTGCTTAGGTTACCTGGCAGCAGAAAACAAAGGCTCAAGATTCAATCTAACAGCAAAAAATTGGTCCAAAGCTTTGTGAACAATTTTGTTTTTTCCTCAGATGATTTTCCACTTTTCTCTCAAATTGCTTTCAATAATTATTTTGCACTCTGTGGCTTGTTAGCATGTGTGGGCTTTATACTAGTCATAATTCTATCCAAACAAAAACTCATCACCTCTAAAGATAGCTTTCCAAGCCATGCTTATCTGAAGAGAAGGGTGGCAGAGCAGCCGCTGCCTTCAGTGCCAGAAGGAAGCTGGGTGGGCCCCGGAGCGCGGGGATGGAGGGCCGGCTGCATCCCGGCAGTACTGTGAGGAAGCCAAAAATTGAGGCTTTCTGAGGAGGAGCAGTCAAATCAGGCACTAGCCGTCACGACAACCACAACCTAGGTTATCTCAGTCATTCCAGAAAAGAAAGCGAAAGTGATAGCATAAAGCTAACGGGTAATTGCCACCTTATAAGTCAGAAATACTTTAAAATGATCTCCATTAAGCATTTAATTTACACAGGGTCCATTAAAAATATGCTGAGTTCTACAACATGGGGAGAATGTTAAGGGGATGATGATCAAACCTTACCCAAGGACATTTGAAGGGGTTTGAGAATTTGACTAGAGGAATATTTATACTGTGATTTAAATGCCATCTTTTAATTAAGATAGTCAAAGCACTTTTCAGATATAAAATAAGTGAAGAACAATTAATGCTATATCCTGTAAGGGGCAGGAAAATTGAGGCTTAGAAAAATGAATCTACTCAACAGCACTCAAACATTTGCTGAGCACATATTAGGTGCTATGCATATAGTTAACAAGAAGAATAATCCAGGAGTTATTAATCAATCCATTCAATTAATATGTATTAAGCACAATCTATATCACAGGTAGTCTGCTACCTGTAGATTACAGCAATGAAAAGAAAGATATAAACCCTAAGCTCAGAGGATGTAAAAGATCAGGAATGTAAAAAATGAAAAGTACAGGAATGGAAATTGAAGAAAGGAGAAACTCCAGGTTAGAAGAAAGAACATGGGCCGACCCCAAATGTGAGGAATAAATAAGATGTGCTTGCAAACAACTGGTCTGGCTGGAGCCAAAAGCCTGTGCTGAGAAGTGGAAAATAAAACTGAAGTCAAGTTCCGCTGTTTTGATAAATAGTGTATTATATATCAAATTACACCATGAATCTGAATTGTATTTTATGATAGCACAAAACTCACAATTCATATGTCATGATACCTAGCAAATGTATTATCCTTTAATTACCTTTAGTGAAATAGATAATCATTTTTCAGGCAAAGTCTGTATCTATGAGGGGAGCTTCAAATATCTCAAAGTACAAAGAACAATGTTCACAAAGGTGCTTAGAATATTAGAGAGAGACAAGATTCAGCAACTTCAGAATTCACAGATCTTAAGGAATGGAAGGGACATCAGAAGTTAATCTGAACCTTTTAATTTTATCCAGGAGTAAAAACAAAACCTGTAGAACATAAGTGTCAAACCATCTTCTTCCCCAATTACAAATGGAACAGATAATGCTGTGACTATTACATACATAAATATATATCCACATAGTCTTTGAAAAACATTAAATGTTATATTTATAAGAAATATTTTGTATAATTTCCAATGAATTTAAAAGCCAATATGTAAAACTACTCACTTAATGAAAACTGGAAAGGAAAAGTGGAGGGTTCATATAGAATTCATATAAATACATAGACATAATATATTTTTCATGAGAATATTTGATTCAGTGTTTCTAGGTAATTATATGAATTATTATAAATAAAAGTTCTGATAGAGTGTCCCTGCATTTAGAAGATTATATTCTAGAGAGTCTGATTCTATGGTTTTAGGAAAGGGCTTATCTCAAACCTTACATCAGAATCACCTGGAGTTCTTGTTAACACAGATGACTAGGCCACTCCCAGAGTTTTGACTCAATAGGTCTGAAGTAGGGCCCAAGAAGTTGCATTCTAACAAGTTGCCAGATGTTGGCTGATGCGGCAGAGGTTCTGGAATTCTGGAACCACACTTTGGAGAACCACTGCTTGAGGAAGGAGAATATGTTTGCCCCACCCTAAGATTCAATTAGAAATGACAATTGTCTGTGTAATAATTTAGCCGTGCTTCCCAAGTCCACAATCAATTCTAACATTTCTTAGCAGTAAGACATCCTCTGTTGTTTAGTTGCGCTTTTTTTCAGATTGCTTTTATGCTTTCTTGGCCTTTTTCATGATCCTTTATACAGATCACAGCACCCCACTTGTCCTCTTTATTTTCTTCTGTGGTATATATGTTAGAGTGAACCCCCAGTAAATTAAGAAGTATCAATATCATGATTACTTCCATAGAGTTGAATTTCTAGGATTTATCTACCATTAACCCCTTTTCACCCTGCCTAGGAGCAAACATTCTGCTGGGGTTTTCTGCTTTTAACAGTAGCCTTTTGTCAAATGTGTACAATGTCCAAGAGAATATTTAAGTAGGAAGGAAGGCATGTTGGTACTCTGAACACATTTGGACATCCAGAATTTGATTCTGCAGTCTTCCCTTTACACAGAGCAATGTGCAAAATGTCAGGGTTCCAATATTCATTTCTACCCTGATTATAATCCTTTCTTTCTAAAAACTGAAGCATATGCATATGCATATGCATGAAGTACATGAAAATTTGGAACAGAAGCTCTGCGACCTTGGACTGGCCTGTGTAGCTATTTATTCTGCTTAACTCATTATTGAATTTTAAGGTCAAATGAATGTTTTCTCGGTGCCATAAGACCAGAAATGGGCTACTGAGAGGAAAACCCTGGAGGATAAAGGTACAAGCTTGTAACTATCATCAAAAGGACAAGAGGTGAGCCTACTTTATATTCAAGTTTCAGGGAGCTGAGACATTTCTGCTATTTACCGTCTTGCCAGATTATGATCAAAGTTACTCAATTAATTTGAGCAATTGCAGAAATGCAACATTTCTGGAGAACTTGTCCGTTTACTATCTTAACATACAATCTCCTGAAGACCAGGCCTTGGTATAAGACACCTCTGTAGTATCTATCATATCCTGCTATGGGATCCATAAGTCTCAAGAAAATAAAATACTGAAGTCTGGGCAAACAAGTAGAAATCAACCAGGAACTGAAGTTTTAACATAATTCTTCTTCGATCTTCTTACTCTTTTGACTGATCACACTCTTTTACTACTAATTCCAAGCTAGAAAGTAAACATCTTTAAACTTCCTTTTTTCTATCCAGGTTAATGAAGAATTAGTTATCTTTGCACTAGTCAAAATTATATTGTAATGATCAATAATGGATTATTTCCTGACTGTATTATTGGTTCTCTTGTTTCTTTCCATGTAGAGGATCACATGAAGGTATCATTTACTAATCCATTTGAGATTTTAAGGATCTGTAAACCTGTCTGGTTAATGTGTTGCAAGGCTTTTCCCTCAAACTTGAATCTGAAGAATTTAGCTGTAAAACTGCCCCCCAGTAAATCTTTAATGTATTCCTTTTAGAATCATCAGTTCTAGGAAATTTAGTAATAGTTACTTCTAAAATCTTTATCTTCATAATCAGAAAACAGTAAATACCCATTGGAGTACAGTGGGCATATAAGAGTGTTAGAAGTTCATTACATAGCTCTCTGCCCTATGAGGTTAATAAATTCCAAAATGGACATAAGGCACACACACACACGCGCACGCACACACACATAAGTACCACACATGCATGGCCATGTGAGTGGTTCTGGGCAATGGAAATGGCAAATTCTAATACATTTATGATGATAATCAAACTTTTTGCTCCCTTTTCACAGAAAAAGAACTTGAAATGTTTCTTGAATCACAGTAGGAAAGAATTTAAACATCATATAACAGATTATGTATCATTCTTCATTTTCTGAAGTTCTGAGGACAAGAATGTTTCACGGTATAAGTATGGCTTAAGAAGAATACTGTGGAAGAGATGACTAGACGGCTGAGGTGTTGCTAGTGTATTCCACCAGAAGCAGCAAAACATTTGACAGAAAATAAAGCAAAATTAACTATACTAGTTACTGCTTGAGTATAATTAATGATACAGTAAATCCTCATAAAGTTGTTGATAGGTTCATGGAAACTGTGACATTAAGTGAAATGTATAACAAAACCAATTCTACCATAGTCTAGCTTATATAAACAAGAGTTAAGTTCCTACAGCATATTTCTGATCACCAAAACATTACCAAGTTTCTAAATAAAGACCCAAAACACTTTTAATATTAAACACTGAAAGAAAAGTGTGCTATAAATACATTTAAGAAAGATTAATAAAAACAAGTAAGATAATGAATAACCCAATTTTTAGTGAATCAGTGAATTATGGCAGTTGCAGAGGTGGTGGGTTAAACCAAGGAATAAATGTTTGCAGAATGAAAATTGTAAGGAGCATCTCCTATCATCAAGCAGTTAAAAACAATGACAAATATGGGTAGACACTTTCACACAGAACTGTTTATTGTTGTACATTTGTATGATTATCATATACTTGAATTTTTATTTTAAATTATTTGTATTCATTTATTAATTACTTTTCCAACATGCTTTTTCCAGTTTAGGGTCATGGGTGGCTGGGGCCTATCCCAGCAGTTCAGAGCACAAGAAAGGGAGCAGGAAGCAACCTTGGCCAGGATGCCATCCCATCACAGGGCGCATCCACACCCACACTAACTCACACTGGGACAATGTAAACATGCCAATGAACCTAATGTGCACCTCTTTGGGATGTGGAGGGAAACTGGAGTACTCAGAAAAACCCATGCAGACATAGAGAAAACATGCAAACCACAGATAGTGGCCCTGGTGGGAAAGCACTTTTTTTTTTTATCAACATTATATTAAAACAAGGTTATTCCAGGACCTGCTACGCTAAAATTATAAGGAAGACTGTGACAGAAACTCAGAGCTAATGAGTTTTGTCTTCAAAATTATTTTCTTTGGAATATAAACTTTTGGAAATTGCTTTCAAACTGAATAATTTTAATTACATAAAGTATGGATCATTTAAGGCTTTAGAATTTTCATATTCTGGTGTCCATCTTAATTAAAGTTAACTTGTGTCAAACTGCCATATTTTTCTTGAATACTGTCTGAGGATAAAAGCAAATGTTTATTAAAGCCCTAAAAAGAAATGGAAACTATCAAAATATCCTAAAGTATTATTTTTTAAAAAATGCTAATACCTAAATAAGAATATACCAAACAGAAAAATAAAGAAATAATGACAATGTTATAACATACTATTTTAGTGTTACATTAATATTATAAGAAGTATGATTCTAAGTATGCATTCTACAACATTTGGAAAAATTGAAATATTCATATAGAATTAGGATATCATCATGATCCATCTCTACATGTGGGAATTCACTGACAGTGATGGAACACCATGGAAAGTGATTACACATTATGTAGCCATATTAGTAGAACAGAAATCACATTAAATTTTGTGACCAAATTTAGCCTCACTAAATGACTAAGCAAAACCAAAGACCCCGGAAACATTTGCAAATGATTTCTCCAAAGGAAATGGGGAATATATTCATGATTTGAGAAAATACTCTGTGGATAGAAACAGATTTCTATTTATAGAGAAATATATTTCTGTAGATAGATACTCTATAGATAGAATATACTCTGTAGATAGAATACATTTACTGACCACCTCTAGAAGCAAGAAAAATAGAATAATGTATAATTCTCATCAAACATTTTTCATTTTCACTTTTATTCATGTGGAAATTTTGTTTTTATGTTTTACAATGTATGGGCTCAATCATTCTGCTAAATATTATACAGGTCATTTTTTTCCTACTTATACTCTTGTAGTCTTTATGTACTTTTTTTAAAGTTATGATTTAATAGCCTACAAAATAGATCCAGGCTTACAAATGAACTTTATGCTATAACACTTAAAATACACTGTTATAGCATATGAAATAGAATAGGATAAACAAGTAGTCTGTGGAAATACTTAAATCCCAGAACAACAACATTTGAAATGAAATGTTGTTCTCAAATAACATTTAGTCAATCTTAAATCACTTTGAAACCAAATCAGATGAACATTTTTCCTCATGAGCATTTCACCTATTTCAAGAATAACTAGTTTTTCATTAGAATCTTTTTATTAAAACTCTGTTCTTTAGGAAAATGCCAACAGTAGTAATGTCTCTTTTTTCTTCTCACATATTTAACCAAAAAGCAGTTACCACATGACTATAATCTGAAAGTAGTTCAGCATCAGCAAACTTCTGCCATCCAGAAAAGAATCAGAAAAATAAGCTTTACAGTTTGGTTGATAATTAATTACAAAATATGCATATTTTGTTAGGATTGGTTTCCTCATGTGAGACATTCATGCTTTCTATTCATTATTTATGTTTTTAAACATTAAACTTTCAAATTACCTGTGGTTGCTAGTAATCACTGTCTAAAGATAAAAACAATAATTTAGTTTTGCAAAGAGCTATTACTATGTAGCTTTTTTCTTTCTTTATAAAACATTGGTTTTGCTCTCACTTACTTCTTTCTCAGCATCTTCTAGTTTCTTTTTCTTACTCTCAGGCATTAAATCGTCCAACCAGCTGAGTTCCCGTTTGGTAAACAAGAAGTCCATCAGCTTTCTTACAAATACCAGAGCCAATACCTGAAGTAATCATTAAATATTTAAAATGAAAAGAAAAAAATAGAAATGGGAGATGTAGAGATGCTTGTTTTTTGATAGTAATAATTCAGCTTCTATTAGAACTAAGATTAAAGTAAAATTTGAATATGTATATATACATACACACACGCATATATATAAAAACATTGTCTAGTCTTTTGCTTCCTTCATTTCCTTTTCTTACCACATCCCTAGAATAATGACATAATTTAAGTCAGTATAGGAGTCATTTTAAATACATACATATTTGACTATGTTTCCTCAAATACTGTAGTTAATAGTTTGTACTATATTAATGAACATTAGGACGTTCTTATCTATAATTTTTAAAATTATAGTTATTCAAATTCACTACAGTTTTTGAAGTATTAAAACTTGTCTTAAACATTTGATACAATTTTATTTTTAAAAATCTTAACTTTTTATATTTGCTAGTATATTTTTAATGCTAAAATTTGTAAGTCTTCATTTTCCCTTCCAGTTTCAATTAATTCAAACTATACAAACATTCAGAATGACAGAGAATAAACTAATAGGAATCACTGAAATTCATAGATATGTTCAAATTCATAGATATCCTAGTCATTAGTTTTAGTGCCAAAGATAATACCAGAATTTCCAATAATTGTTCAAAATAACTCCATTGTTCCAACATCAGTTCATGTGTTTCCAAAAAGACCAGAAAATTAAAGAAACAAAAGAGGTGACAGAAATTTCATACCATCATAGGAAAGACAATAGCAGCTCTTGAAACTTTTATTATCCACAAAAGGCCGAGGCAACTCATCTGAATAATTGTGAAGAGGTGGACTTTTCGAAGTGGTACATGCCTTAGATATATAAAATCTGGTTGATGTTTTGCAGGCATCCAGAAGAGCTTTATTCTATCAAAGAGCTAAAAGATTAAACAGACTAAATTGGTTTTGGGAGTAAGATAACAATAAAAGGACAATTCGATGTTTACCATGGTTCAAAATTTAATGTTTACATGACATATTTGAATTACACTGAAGTTGATATTTGGGCATCAGGACAACAGGATTGCTATGCTTATCTTCTGAAATACTACAATTTCAGTTTAATAATATCCCACATTTTCTTAAATATGAAGTCGTGTTACAATTCAGAACAGTTTAAAAATAGTAAAAGCCAATGCTAAATATTGCTACCTTGGAGAGTAGAGACCTGAGAAGCAAAACAAATTATACCATCTTCTTTTTCATTGTCACATCACAATCTCCTTCTTTATTTGCCCCTCAGGTATTGGACTTCCTGGATTCCCATTCTCTGTCCTTTTCTCTCCTGGAATAGTTCATTCATACCCATAGCTTTGACTTTCACATGCTTGCTGATGACTCTCAGACCTAGATTTCTGCCTCAGCTCTGTCTCGCTTCTGAGTTCTAGACCCATATCCAGCTGCTGATGAGTATGTTTTAACTCCTTATTTTGACTTTGCAGTTTTGATTTTGTTCCTCAAATTTCCAACAAAAGTTTAAATATTGTCTTTATAAATACATACATCTTAACCACAAAGATTTAACTAAGATAAAGTTTTGTTAATAAAATGTTTTTCAGAGTTGATTTTGCTGACTCAATTTAATTTCTTGATTAATTGCCTATATAGTACTGTCAAACCATTTATATTTTTCAAGTGTATTTTATTAAAATTATTTTCATCTGAATCAATGTTATTTCTGTTTCAATTTTGCCTTAAAGACAGTATATAACATTGCATAATACTACTGTTATAGTGTATATAATAATATCATAATAATGTATAATAATATATACTAATATAAACATTTTATTATTGTTATAACTAACTTTGAGATCTTCTTTATCAAGCAAACCAAATTTTTTCTATTTGATTTTTATAAATTAAATTTTCAGAAGAAATTTAAATATGTGATCATATTTTACTTACAAAGTATCCTGCTTGTTAGTTTATTTTATATGAATTATTAATTTTTCTCAGGCCAAGTTTTGTTTTCAATGTTTCCAACAAGAAGGAATCATTCAGAAAATAATGGTTTCAATCACTGCCAGTCAGTTTTATTTCATGCCATTTCTATAGTAAAATCCAGTATGTATTTTCAAAAGAGTAATATTAGATTTTATTTCTTAGTTAACTTATTAAAAAAACGTTAAGCAATTTTCAAATATGTCAAAATTACTCTAATCTGCAGCGGGACAAATGTCTACAGAGATAAAATGTTAGAGTCAAAACATCCTGCTTTACCAAATCTGCTTGTACACGCAATAAGAATTCCAACTCATCATAAACTTCTCTTATGTGTTCTCTGCTTGATAGCATGTGACCTTTCTTCCCTCAATTATCTAAACCAGAATCATATATACATGCGTTCATCCATTGACCATTCATTTATTCGTATTTACACATATCTTCCAAAACATCATTGAATCATCCACTCAGAATACTGAAGGCTAAATTCATTTCTGATTCCTCTCTCCATTTTCTCCATATACATGTCATTAGGTCTTTTTACTTCTATTTTCTAAATTTTTTTTTTTAATTAGAAGTCATTAAACAAATATAACTTGTTACATGATAGAGGTGGGAACAGGAAAGAAATAAAATACAATCCTCTGGCTTACAATTTAATATTTCCTTTTCTATAGAACTAATTTTTCCCAGCCACCATTTCTCCATTTGTGAAGCTATGTTATTGCATAAGTGTACTTCAGTGTGTGGGTGCTTCAATTGTTATTGTTTAAATGGCACATTTGCTTTACTTTGGATTCCTGAAGTGTTAGAATGAATATAGATGTGGTTATATATCTGAATACAGAAACAGCATTCATGAGAACACTGTGATCTGTTTTTTCTGTGAGAAGCCTAGATAATAAGCTTTTTAATATTGCCAAACAAGCAGGTAAAATATAGCAGGTAAAAAATTCCTCCAATATTTTAGGGTAACAAAGTAACATACTCCTTGATATTCTGCACATGTTTAAGTAATAATAATCATGAAAAATATATTCTGAGTTTTTCATTTGGCTTTTATCATGTCCTGATATCAATATTACATTTCCTTAAACCAGTTAGCTACAGTTCTAAATATGAATTTCAACTGTCTGAGCTTTGGGCTCACTTAAATGTTCACAAACTCTGCTTCTCAGTATGAGACCCTGTTTAACCAATGTGTGACCCACTTACTGTCTCATTTGTGTTACTTAAAACTAATTATACTTAACTCATGGGTCTTTGATAATATTTTATTTAATTTTCATTTGAAAGATTCATACTCCAAATAATTCCAAAATTTGACATTCTTGTTTAATTCTAAACCTCCTGGATATAAAATCATGTGACTGGAATTAGGGGGGAAAAAAATCTGTTGAAACCTATCAAAATGATTTCACTTTGTTTCTTAAACTTCTGCTGCTGTATTTATGTAAGCCTAGGGCCTAATAAGACATACTTTTCACTTACAGATGAAATTAGTACTTGTGGAACTTTTGCCAAAGGCAAAAAATAAAAAAATCAAAAATCAAAACAAATAAATAAAACCTCTTCAATACTCTTTCCTGTCTGCCTTACTAAACCAGTTCTATCAAAATATACTTTTTATACATGAAATTTTAAATAAGCAAATTAAATCCGACCAAAATGTAAACACATAGCGCTTCTCAACCATCTCCATCTCGCAGTTAATTTTACGCAGTGTTGGGATGAAGATTCAGTCATACTATTTTGTACTTTGGGTATTTAGTAATCCTTACAATTACTTCATATTGAACTTTTCCCTCCATCTGATATCTAGCACCATTCTAAGGTCTACCTGCTTCTTCTTCTCCCAAAGTCAGAAGCCATTACGTAATATATTCAGCAACAGAGATCCTGTGCTTCCTGTCCTCAGCCAAGTGATTATTCTTTTGTATGTTTTTAACAGCAATGAGTCTA
This sequence comes from Tarsius wallacei, assembly GCA_963574415.1. Classification (NCBI taxonomy): domain Eukaryota; kingdom Metazoa; phylum Chordata; class Mammalia; order Primates; family Tarsiidae; genus Tarsius; species Tarsius wallacei. Next base: position 15,468 of record CAUYQG010058660.1, on the reverse strand, counting down.
GCTATGTCATATAAAAAGCTGCAATTTGTATCTTCTTTTCAGTTGACAAAAAAAAAAAAAACTATCCAAAAATGAGCCTCCAGTTTTTTTGTCAAGAAAATTAGAATGTTTTGGCTATATAATGTTGTTATAAAACAAGATTATTCAAAGGCCAATTTAAGTAGAAATCTATATTAGTTTCCTAGGGCTGCCATAGCAAATAACCATAACTTGATGCTAAACCAATAGAAATTTATTATTTCACAGCCTTGGAGGCCAAAAGGCTAAAATTAAGATGTTGGCAAGACTACTCTGCCTCCGAAAGGCCTAGGAAGAAAATTTGTCACTTCTAGTTCCTAGAGACTCCTGGCATCTTTGGGTTGTGGTAGCAAAACTCTAATCTCTTCTCCACCTTCACATGGCCTTCTTCCCTGTGTCTCTCTATGTCTTCTCCTCATCTGATAAGAACCCTAGTCATTGGATTTAGAGCTCACCCTAAATCCATGATGACCTCATCTTGAGATTCACATCTAATTACATTGTCAAAGACTCTATTTCCAATAAGGCCACAATGTGAGAGTCAAGGTAGACATAAATTTTGAGGAAATATTATTCAATCATAACAATATCATAAAAGAAAGAAGCAGAGTTAATTTGCCTACAACCTCTGTAAAATTTTAAAATATGTCCACAAATTATTTGATATTTTTCTCTTCAGAAGATAAAATCCTCTCTTTCCCTCCCCTTGTGTGCAAGCTGAACTTAGTGACTCACTTCTAACAAGTAGAAAAAAGTGGAAACGACTATGTGTGACTTTAAAGATTAAGTAAAAAAGCACTGTCTCTCTCTCTCTCTCTCTCTTTCCTCATGCTGAGGTAATTAGGTTCCGTGTTGTGAGAACACATAAGTATTCTATGAGGAGGCCATTGTGGCAAAAAAAAAAAACCCAAAAAACAAAAAACTGAGCCTTCCTACTAACCACCAGAAAGGAACTGATGACTTAGATCCACAGCTGTGTGAGAGCCATCTTGGAAACATCCTCCAGCCCTACCAGGTCTTCACTACTGTGGTTCTTGTCCATATCCTGACAGCAACACGAGACATCTTAAGCCAGAACCACCTGGCTTATCTGTAGCCTAACTCATGACTCCTAGAAACTGTGAGATAATACATACTTGTTATTTAAAGCTACCAAGTTGTAATTTGTTATGCAGCAATAAAAACTAATACAGTGCCTAAAAGATTTATTTAGCCACTACTTACCTAAACAATGCATAAGGTTTCCCTTATATTTGAAACGGTTTTATCCTATACCTTTATTTTTATTTTAACTTTAAAAATAATTCTATAAGTATAATAACATAAAAACAAGCATAAAAGGGAAAATTCACCCAGTTTCTCATTATCCCAACAATTTTTTTAAAAAATTTTCTAATTTCCCTTTTAATACAACTCAAACTCATAGCTATGTAAATCTAAGGTAAGTAGTTTTCACTTTGAAATTTGTCATGAGCATTTTTACGATGTTACTTTTATAGTCATTATGAGTATCAATTCTCAGTGAATGTACCATAGATTACTTAATTATTCTACTGCTATTGGGTAATTGGATTGTTTTCAATATTTTAATAGTATGTGTTCCAATGAATATCTTTTTTTTCTTTTTTTTTTTTTTGAGTTGGAATCTCACTCTGTCGCCCAGGCTGGAGTGCAGAGGCATGCTCATGGCCACTCCAAAGTTGACCTGCTAAGCTCCAGCGATCCTTCCACCTCAGCCTTCCAAGTAGCCAAAACTATAGGCAATCACTGCTCCTCCCAGCTAATTTTTGATTTATCATAGAGATGAGGTCTCACCAAGTTGCCCGGGCTGGTCTCGAACCTGCAGGCTCAGGCAATCCATTTGCCTCGGCCTCCCAAAGTGCTGAGATTACAGGCTGAACCACCGAGTCTGGCCTTTTTTTCTAATCATATAGATAGATGTCCATAAGTCTTATTAGAGTGTCAAAGATTATATGCATATATTTGGATATATCTTGAAATATACTGCTACTATTTTTTTAAAAAGCTGTAAAATCTAAACCTCTTACAGTTTTAACATGCTATGGCAAATAAAAATACCCTTGGATTATTAACCTTAGATACTGGACAGAATCTTCTTTAACTTTTGTAACTCTGACCAGCTTGAAGAAATTTAATTGTGGTCTAAAAACTGCTCCGCAGGTGATGTCATTTTCTTAACTGTCACAAGACTTATCAATAGACCTTGAGATAAATCATCACAGATGTGCCTGTAGTACTGTGAGTAATTTACCTGGATTCCCTTTAGAGATGAAGCACCCATATAAAGAAACACTCCATATAGCACTGGCATGGGAATAAACTGTAAAAGAACAACCAGAGAAAAGGCAGAAGTTATTTTCAAATATGATGCAGTCATGATATTTTGCACTTATCAAAAAGAAAAAAAGAAAAAAAGGTATTTTAGAACAAAAGCAGTATAATACAGAACTGGAAGACATGGGTTCAAATTTCAGCTCTATCACTTTTTAGCTGTGTAACAAAAAGATAAGTTACTTAGGCTCTCTAAGCCTTCATTTCCCAAAATCTAAAAAGAGATGATGATAATAATAGGGTTGTTATAAGTATTTAATAGGTCAAAACCTACTTTAAAATGTGGTTTATAATGAACAATAATATTTACTATTATTACGCTACCTCATTATTTTTATTATTTTTTTATTTTTGAGTTGGAGTTTCACTCTGTCACCCAGACTGTAGTGCAGTGCCACGCTCCCGGTCACCGCAGCCTCGACCTGCTGGGCTCCGGCGATCCTTCCGTCTCAGCCTTCCAAGTAGCTGGAACTACAGGTGCGTGGTACCATGCCCGGCTAATTTTTTGATTTATTGTAGAGATGAGGTCTTGCCAAGTTGCCCAGGCAGGTCTCGAACCCACGGGCTCAGGCAATCCACTCACCTCAGCCTCCCAAAGTGCGGGATTACAGGCTGAGCCACCGAGCCCAGTTTATTACGCTACTTTAGAGACAATTTGAATTTTGTTTCACAATGGTGAGATATTTGAATTAAAAATAAAGAATGAAGCCAACACTGAAATGCTGTTTCTACATTATGCCAGATAATTTTAAACGTGGGTTGTTTAATTTTTTTTATTGGAACAGTCCGCTATCATCCTATGTCCATAAGATAATTACTTATACAACATAGGAATCAATTCTTTTCAAATGCACCTGTGTCAATGATTAAATGCAAATAGAATTGTGTGAATGATTAAATAATTTAATTAAAAAATTCAAATGATAAACAACTAAAATGAGTTATAATTTATAACAAAATTAATATACCTTGGAAATATCTGACAAAATTACACGACAAAATAATTATTCTTTAAACTCTTCAAAATGAATTTCAACTATTGTGTGAAAAAAATAAGTACATGCAATGATGACGTCCATGCAGTAGTGGATCACTTCAGATACAAAGCTGCATATGTGACCATGACCAGGACTGTGCTCATCTCTGCATCTCTATCTTATAGTAAGTAACATTAATGCTAATATATCTGTCCACTGATCAGAAAATCGAGACGTTGTGTAGATCTGCAGTGAATTCAGGTCAAGTCAGTCAGAAATAAGTGAATTTTCCCATAGCTTAATCACCAGTACAAAATTATTGTGATGATTTGCACATCAAATTTTACTTTGCCAGACAACATTTTTGTGTATTTAGGGGTTCTAAAATATAAAACATAATTTCTCTCCCTTAGGTTAAGAAGAATTATGTAAAATGTTTTTAAAAATTCATTAGTTTTATCACACACCATATAATATTTATAAATTTATGTCTTAGATTAAAATTAAAATTTTAAAACAATGATAAATATATTCTGCCTTCTCTCAGACTTATAAAAGCAGATTTCATTACCTTTAGAATACTGGTCATAAAGACCGATGAACCCATAAGAATGAAAATCATAAGTCCAGTAACCCTTTGCTCCCGAATACCAAGAAATTTGGGTTGTTCTCCTGGAGCTGAACATTCTGATTCCAGTTTTAGGCTGTTCACATGAGTGATGGAGAGGACTGTGGCAGCCACAAACCATGGCAGGCCCATGATGGAGCACACACCGAGCATGACAGCTACCATTAATAGATCCAGATGGTACCCACAACCTTTCTGTTAAAAAAGAAAGAAAGAATAGAAACTGTGTCAACAACAGAGTTAAGGATTTGAATAGAAACCACTTCCTGACAATACCCGAGAGGCCCTTCATATCAGATCTCCTGGAGATAAACCCTTTTTAAACATTCAGTTTCTAAGTGTCCTTTTTTGTCTCAATGGGTGACTTTTACTGAGAAGAATTATATCATGCAGTCTAAATGCCCTATATGTTTATATTTATTTTTATCTTAATATAGTGATATCTTGTTTTCATTTGTTTCAGTTTCAGCACAACAAAAATTCAGCCTCTCTTTAAAAATGATAGTTTTTGTACTTTCTGTCTCCTCTGTTATTCCACTCCATTAACACTGACATGGTGTTGCAAACTTAAGTGCTTCCTAGGACCAGGCAGGAAATGTAAAAGAGAAAAAATTTGTGCAATGGGGTATGTGAAGATTGCTTTGTTGGTTGGATAGGGTGATTAGGTGAGGTCTCCTTGATAAGAAAAATCAAAGATGGGGAAGAACACTGTTAACCTCTCCCTCCACATCCTGGAGAAATTGAAAGTGTAAAGCCTCAGGGGTAGTCAAAGGCTTGGCCTATTTTATGTTCCAGCCGGGAATTAAATGAAGGCTCACTCAATTACCTTGAGCAAATCGCTTAATCTCTTGCACCTCCTTTTCCCCATCAGAAAAAAATGATGCTGATGATAGTAGAAAGCACCTCATAGGGTTGTTAGAATTAAATTATTTAATTTTGCTAATAATTTAGAATAAAATTTCCTCTATAGTAAGTGCCTAGTAAATGTTAGGTGCTACTAAATTCTAGCAGTTAAACAATAACGTTTTTGATTTTTTTACTCATTAGATTCAAGACTCCTCCATAAAACTATATTTTTTGAGAGCAGATAACTTACCATATAGTTTCTCCATATTTCTCACAGTTTTTAGTACAATCATTGGCACTTGTTAAGCAATCAATAAAAGTTACAGATTGACTTTTAAAAAAATAAAATGTGCATCATTAAAACATCTCAGGAATAAAGTTAAAAGTGTAATATTAAACTAAATACAGTAGTTAAATTTGTTATGATCATGAGCAGAAATTACCAATTCTTTTAGAAGAATTTTGGCTTTCCTAGAGGCAGTTTTATCAAACTTTAAGCGGTTTTAGTTCATATGAAAACTCATATAGACTGGAGTGTGCAACTTACTGAGTGTTCCATTTTTGTCATGGTAGTGTCTTCTCTATTTTGTTTTGCTAATTGTTTTCTTATTAAGAAAAGATTGTTAAAGTCAGTTATGCTTTCTTGTCTTTCTACTTATCCCTGCCAAATTATAAAAGTGCAGTAGAAGATAGTGAAGAGAAAATGAAGATATCTACCTAAGGACCTTTTCTTCCCATTTTGTTAACAATTCAGTGGTACCCTTCATTGGGTCAGCTTAAAAGGGGCAATGCTACAGTTCACCAAAATGTCTAAACTCATTTCCCTGATGTACATGACTCTAGAAACATTTATTTGCAAGTAACTCAGGAAGGAATTTCATTTGTAAGAGCTGGAGAGTGGAAAAAGAAATATCCTGGTGTCAGCATAACCAAAAAGGCATGTGAAGAAGCTTCCCGAGAGCCATAATGCAAAATGCAAAACGTTTTTGAAGATGTAGTTCCATAGAATAAAACTTAAATTTTGGTCCCTTCAAAAGACAATTTGAGAAGTATTTTCTCCTAGCAACTCCAGGATGAGAAGGATATGCAACAGTGAAGGACCCAACTACTTGAGTTCCTGTCCCTGAGGAAGTACAATGTAGACAGTGCCCTGTGGAGGTGTTTTGCACAGTTGTGGTACTGCTAAAAGAGAATGGAAGATGTAAGAGATGCTGGTGGTTGCGAGAACAATGTCAGAGGAGGGCAGAAGACCGAGGGCCTTGAGAGTTGAGCTTATGCTTTTGAGTATGCCTAGACTTTCTCAGGGTCCATGTTCACTACAGCTTAATAATATGAGGGAAGCCTTCGTCATGACAGTGATTTCCTCATACCTCTTATTGAATGTTTTTAAAAGATAATACAAATGTAAACAGTGATATTCTGAACTGCAGGAAGTGGACTTTTTTTCAGAAAAAATAATGTCCTTTTTAAATTTAGAAAGCCAGTTTTGTAATGTAATAAATATATACTAAAAACAAAAACATAAATTTCCCGATTATGTTGTACAGCAATGGGAGCATCTTGATTTAATACAAATCAAAGAAATAAAGCAGTTCTGGCACTTTCACTAATTAATCAGCATTCTTTTTGCCTTTCATTTAAAACGTCTTTAAAAACGTGGTCTTTATAACCAAATTATTAGCTGACAGGCATGCCAGCCAAAGGGAAATATCCCTTTGTCAGAGAGAGAACTCTGAACCTTCTAACATATTTCTGTAGATTTTTTTTCTCAAATAAAGACAGAACTAGAGCTTTTATTCTCACATTCATCCATGAATCACAGGAAATGGACATATGGGAGGAAAAGGGAGCATAGCAACAGGTGATGCTACACCAGACCCCACTAAAACCAACATGCAGCAAGACAAGAGGCCAGCCAAGAGGACCATCTGATACCCAGATGCCACTGCTGAAAAAATTCATTTCAAAGCTTGGCAGCAATTTCCTGCATCTGTCAAGTTAACCACATAAAAGACTATAGATTGACATGAAGAACCAGGCTGACAAAGAGGGCAAAAAAGAACATATCAAATGCCATAATCATCAAGAGAATGTGGTGCCAAATGAATGTTGCAAATGCATTCATTTACTCAAGTGATCCAGGATTGTATTGCTGTTTATTAAGAATGATGTCAAAAGAAGCTTGAACTGTCTACAGAAACATGTAGAAAAGCCCAGAGTTGTAACTTAACAGAAACTTTCTTTTCTGCAAGATAATATCTCGCTTTCTTTTCACTTTTAGAGAATGTGCTTTTTTTAAAAAAGCAGATATTTTTACTGTTTTTAAAGTGATTCAGTTAACCTATGCTTATTCCACTTCTTTAAAGAAGAAAAAACAAACAAAATGCTACAGAGAGCATGAATTTACATGTATATCTCTATATAATATATATGATATCTTACATTCTCAAACTTTTACATTTATAACTTCATTTACTCTTGAGCCACTCAAAGGGTGATGAGGTGCAGTGAGTTTTGCTCATTTTGAGTTTCCTCATACTCATGGAGTAGTAAGTCACTAAGCTAGTGAGTTGGGCCTAGCCCATGACGTGCAACACTGCTTTATTGTGTACATAGTAACATTCATGAAATGATAAAAACATTTTTATTGGTAGGAGAGACATAGTCTAAAAGAAAACCAACTACTAGTTCTGGCAATGGAGATAAAGAAAGTGAAAATATAAAATATAAGTTTGGTAGAGATAAAGAATAAGATGAAGAATTCTGAATTGACTTGGATATATGATGTAGAGTTAGATTCATGATGTAGAGTCTGCCAGGTGCTTGATACAGAAACAAAAAAACATGGTTAATTAAACAACTTCAGAGAATACTCTAACTGAGGCAACAATGAGTCTTCAAGTGAGAAAAGAAAATTAGTAAAAGCTGAAAATGGTTTCACAAGAGATTAACTTATGGCTGGGAATATATTCAAGAAATACATGTTTAAGTAAAAATGTAGTACTATCCAAAGCCGGGGAGACTTTACAAACATTTCAGTGAATCAACAGGCAGGAAGAACACCTATGGAACAAACTGCTACTCTGAGTAAATAATGTTTTGAGAAGGTGATTTTGTTGTTGTTAACAGAAAAACCAGTAATATCAGACCACATTTCTACTGAGGTTTATAGGAGGCAAGGGCTATCAGCCCCCAAAATTTTCAATGTAGATAAAATATGTCTTCACTGGAAGAAACTTTCTAGAAATTATACATATCCAAGGAGAAAGAGAGAGTGTCCAGATTCACAATAGTCAAGAACAGACTGATTATTCTACTTGTGGCAAAACAGCAGAGTTTATGATTAATCCAGATTTGGGTGTTAAGGGACAAAAGTATGAAATTTTAACTACATATTTATTTGTACAATAAAAATGGTTTAGTAACATAGCCTCAAGTTTATTTCAGTGACAAAAATATCAAATGCTTTAGGTCTGCATTTAATTCTATAAATGTAAGTACTTAAAAGGCCACTCAAAGAATACTTCACTACATTTTCGTTATTCACGCTATATGTAAAGGGAGAAAATCGTGTATTTGTCAAGATGGAGCTTTGGAAAGGTTATGAATGTCAAGGGCCTATAGGGGCTCATGAAGAACAAGGAGCAAGACCAAGTGACATGTGATTTACATAGTTGAGAGACCTGGAAAGAGCACGAATACAGAATGACCCAAATGGTAATATCTCCTGTGCAAATTTTCTTTTACCTACACATTTTGTTTGAATATAATTTGAATTAATATTTAGGAAAAATGCTGCCTGAATCCGTTTATAACTTTTATACAAGATAATTTTTAGTTAAATCACTAGAATTTCTGCCTAATTATAAAAGCTAAAAAAAAAAATTTCTTTGAAAGGTAAACAATGATTATATGGCTTATTTTCTTCCTAAAATTGGAGCTTTTAGTTCAATTTAAAACATGTGTCATTCAATGAGACATATACAACCATTAAAAATGATAATTCCGTTTCCTATTGTTGATATGGGATGATTATAAGATAATATTCTTACATAAAATACAAGCAGTATATACAATATGAAAAAATATATTGGGGTATATGTTAAAATGCAAACAGTGTTATCTTTAGGTAATAAAATTATAATGTTTTTCAGTTTTGTCTTTTAACTTTTCTATATTAGCTTATAATCATAAAAATAGAGATGATTTCAGTTTTAAAAATTATAATTAATGTCTAAGAAAATGTTTCCTCCTTCTTAGATAGAGAGTAACAGAGTAACACAATATTCAACATAAAGTACTTAAACTTGTTTTATAGATCTGTTTAACTATGCGACTTCAATAATAAAATCATGGTGATATTTGTTTTTGCAGAAGGCATGAGCCAAGACACCCAGCAGAATGAACTCTTTTTTTAAAAGGTTTTGAGGACTCATAAGTTATTTTCCAAAAGAGAATGAACAACGCCCTTTGTTTTAAGATGGACATACATTCTCTCCAATATATACACACGATTCTTTTTTTAAAAAATACTTATTACAAATACATGTGATTTCTTACACTTATGTTATTATATCAAACCAACGAGTTTAATCAGAGATTTTTTTTTCATCTTTTGAACATAGTTATAAAATCCCATAAAGCATGATTTCTGTTGCTCTGACAAATGATTTTCTTCTCCCTAGGGCTTAGAAGGTATGTGAAGAGAGCTGGCAATTTCCCTATGACACCAGAACAAAACAAGATTGTACATGTTTTTACAAAGTTTGATTCAGATTATTTTCAACCATTCTACGATATCATTGATTTTTACCTAATGTATTCCTGTAAGTGGCAGTGTTCACATTACATATCTCAGACAAATGCATACCAGTCAACAACTTTAATTATTCACAATTGCAAGATGTGGGTCATAATATAAGTAAGATAAATCCATATTTAATTACTCTCTTTATAAAAATAAGTTATTGAAATCTGTAATAAGACCCAAATATATCACAAACTATAGCATTTGTGGCTGGGTTTTGTTGTTATAGGTAGACAAAATAGTAACTTAAAAAAATGAAAAATAGTTGAAGATATATTTTTTTCAATAATGAATTCAATGCAATAGACCTATTTTAGGTCAAATAAAGATATAAAGGAATTCCAGATGTAAGACAAGTTGGTAAGGTTGTAGCCTTGCTAAAGTTAGAACTTTGACAATATTTTAAATTTTAAGCTCTGAAGGTGAAATCTCAGATTTTAGAGCTCAGCCAAATGCTATAAACAAATACATTCTTATCTGATTGTAGTACAAAGTATCTTGTAAGACAATAAAAATTATGAATCTAAAAACATTATTTTAATATTTCACTGCACAAGTAAATACAGATATAGGCAAGGTCCAATGAACTGATAGCAGTTAAATCAGAATGATCTACATTAAAATGAATGTTATACCTTTAGCTTATGCTCTTTTCTATTGATGATGACAGCTGTAATTTGTTGATCCATAAAAATTAGAATAGTACAAAGCAAAGCTGGAATAATAGCAGCTATTACCGTCCACCATGGATTTGGACCTAAGGGCGTAACAAACCAGCCACGATCATCTCTGGTGGGCTGTAAAAAGTAATAGAAGGTACATAGTTATTAACTGGATTAATGTATAGCAAATCAAATTAAGTCTTACAGATACTACTGGGAAAGCCCTATTTATAAACTGATGAACTAACTGTGTGAGCTATAATTAATAATAATCCACATAAAGCACTTATAAAGTAGCAGGTACCATTCTAAGTGCATTTAAATATTTTATTTTTAAAAATGTAATTCATTTCTTCACAACACCCTAAAGAAAATGATACACATAAGAAAACTGAGGCACAAAGAGATCAAATAAATTGCCCAAGGTACCGAAGTTAGTAAGTGGTAGGGATGGGGTTTGAATTCTGACTCAAAAATCTGTGTTCTTAATCAATACCTATACTAAATAAAGTAATGGCAGATTTATTTACATTTACAAATAGCATGTCACAATTAGTACTGTGTTAGAACTAAGATACAAAGATAAATATATAAGAGCCTTCTTTCAGTTTAGAATCAGAGACAGACATATAAAGAGAATGTTTCCACTGTGATATTGTAACTTATTTTTAATGTGTGCACAGGCTGTTATAGGAAAAAGAAAAAAAAAAGTCTCTAGGTCACATCAGAGGTTCAGGGAAGTTTCCAAACATGGCTAATGCCTCAGATGAGTTTTAAAGGAAGTCATTCCATCAACAGCCCTATGAGGAAGTCTCAAACCTTGTTTGACAAATGAGAAAATAGAGGCTTAGAGGGAATTAATAACTGGCTCAATGTCCCATACAGGATGGGCAACCCTAAGCTGGACACCTGAAATCTGAAATGCTTTGAAATCTGAACCTTTCTGAGCACTGACATGACTCACAAGTGGAAAATTCTACACCTGACCTCATGTGGTGGGTCACACATATTATCAAACATATTGCATAAATTACTTTCAGGCTATGTGCATAAGGTGTATATGAAACATAAGTGAATTTTGTGTTTAGACTTGTGTACCACCCCCAAGATACCTCATTATATATCTATAAGTATTTCAAATTTTGAAAAAATTGAAATCCCGGACACTTCTGGTCCCAAGAATTTCGGATAATACTGAGCATGTATCTCTATTCAAGATCTCTTTTTATCATTTTTCAAGCCTCATCAACTGTGCAATACTGCATCAAGATAGTGCATCTCCCTTAGTTTAGAAATGCTTCCTTATCTTTTAGGAGTGTTGTATATAGATATTTCAACTGGATAGTTGACAGGAAATTTTTTCAAGCAATCTTTATGTTTTATGATTCTTTATTTCAAAATATTAGACCAAATGTTATTCATGCTGTGTGTATTTTATTTACCGCTCTATTAACCTATATTCTTCATATTTTCATGAAGATCCCAAGAACTAAGGTTATAGAGATCATTTAAATGAAGATTAGTCCTAGAGAGCTAGAGAGAGAGAGACAGAAAGAGAAAGAGAGAGCGCTATGATAAATTCACCTTGAAAACACTTGGTACTTGTAGCTTTGGAGATGGGATCCCAATGGCATAGTCAATTAAAACCATACACAGAATTGTAAGAAAGACAGCAAAGTCACTCACTATGGATCGAACCTAAAAATAATGAAAACATTTATCACTTGAAGGAGCTATAAATATCAAGGAATATTCAGAAACATAATCTAGAGTCAGATTTTAAAAACACTTTATGACATAATATCATAATATTATAATTTATGCATATTATAAGATTACCATTAGCTCTGTCAGAACCTGGATATACATTTATGTATCACTGTCGTTAAGATTGGTACACACCCAGCTTTCCAGAATGAGGCATTATGGAATAGCTATATGGTGGATGTGCTGTTTTCAATATTTATTTAAAAGTCTAAGTTTATCATGAACCTAAATGTGTGAATATTTAGAACATAGAATAAGATGGCATGGCCAGAATTTAGCTGAATTTTAGGGCTCCTTTTCACACAGGTAACATTTTAATAGGATGAACCTGAAGCACTATAAAATAAAATTATTTTTATCAAAGAAGCATAATGTTTTAGCTAGTTTATCCAGGATATAAGTATGGCAGTTGGGAACATACACAACAGAGTGGGCAAATTTAAAATTTGTTCTATGTAAGCCAATTTTTAAATCCATTTCTCATTTATAAAGCCAATTTTGAGCAAATATCCTCATACAATTATCAACAAGATCTGGTTTCTTTTAGGATGCCTTATGATATACACGCAAACATACACAAATGCTTAAGATTATTGTTTCAATTTACAAAGAATTTTTTAAACCAGAGTAAGTTTTGGGAAGAAATAAAAGAATTTTCCATCTTAGAGAAGGAAAAGGTGACAAAAAAAGAAGCCCTCTTTGAAAGAAATGGTTCTTGAAACAGTTTCCCAGAGTGGAATTTTGATTATAATCTATAGCTCATCCCTAAAAAGCTTGTTTTCTTGTTTCTTTTCTTTTCTTTTTTTGGCGGAATCAGACATTATAGGTGTTACTTTGCAGTGTTAAATATTGAACTAAGCTGTTTCTCTGTTTACTTTCCTTTCCAAATATGCAGATGCAAACGTGGTGGGCTAGGGGGGAGGGACTGACGCTTTAGAAAACTGAAAAAGAGAATAATGTTCCAGTGAGTCTTGCAGGGGCTTTCCCAATTAGAGAATTAACATAGGTTCCTCCGAGGTATCTGTCAGGCTGGAATAGTTCCCACTGCTCACTAGGCAAGAAAGTGACGATCAGTAATGCAGTGTGTGCTGTGAATTTCCAAAAACGTCAGTGGGATAGTGGGAGTTGGTCTGTGGGGTGTGCAGTTAGGAGAAGGCCTGCAGTGTGTGTGCACTCCTGGGTACCTGCATCACAAAATGCTTTCTCTTCAGCCCCCTCAGATTACCCCACCCCTAACCTGGCATCACACTCACACAAAAGCCTTTCAGTGGCTCCTGTGATTACATCACTGCACTTTTGTCCTAAAATACATAGGATTTCATGCTGAATGTTGGTTTACATCTAAATCAGGAAAATTACATTCTAAGTACCTTGGTTGGAAAATATCGGCTAGTTTTGAACTGCTTCAGCGTGGCTGACAGAGTAACTGTGGAAAAGAACAGGATCACTGACCAAAATAGTACATCTGGAACATATGGATGATCATGGCCACAGGCTCGTCCAACATACTCTCCATGCAATGATTTGCATTCCTGCCAGAGGAAGTAAAACAAATGGAGCTATTAAGACAAAACTGAACACATTTCTTTCAGAAAAGGACTACCTTCTGATCAATTCTTATTGAGATGCTGAAGCTTTATACTTATGGCAAAGTTTTATATTATGTAAAAATTGGGCATGAACCACTTTTAAATTTTATATTTAAATCTATAAAAGAAATTAATATACTAATTTATGTATATATAAAATATATATGTATGTGTGTGTATACACACACACACACACACACACACACACACATATATATGCATACATTAGTATCTCTAAGTTCCTAATACCACATGTATTAAAAACATGGCTTTTTTTTTTTTTAGTTGGAGTCTCACTCTGTCACCCAGGCTGGAGTGCAGTGGCACGCTCACGGTTACTGCAGCCTCGACCTGCTGGGCTCAGTGTTCTTTCCGCCTCAGCCTTCAAAGTAGCTGGCACTATAGGTATGTGCCACTATGCCCAGCTAATTTTTTGATTTACTATTAAGACGAAGTCTCACCAAGTTGCCCAGGCTGGTCTTGAACCCGTGGGCTCAGGCAGACATCTCGTCTCAGCCACCCAAATTGCTGGGATTACAGGTGTGAGCCACTGTGCCCAGCAAATATGACATATTTGATAGTGAATGGTTACTAAGGTCAGACAATATACCAAGACATTTAAATACATCATTTTAATTATTTTTCACACTGACTCAATAAAATAGGTAGATGTTATTATTTCTACTTCACATTTGAGGAAACTGAGGCATAGAGAGGTTAAATAATTTGTTGTGACCTTACCCGCTGCTGGGTGGCAGCTGTGATACAAACAGAATTTCTGTGGTGGGACTATTATTGCATATTAAAGAATAATGCTCTTGTAGAACTGTCTGGCCCAAAAGCTACCAAGAAATATGAGAAAGTCAACAGAAAGCTATGACCTATAATCACTGAAATGAAATTGTGAGTCAAAGACAGGACTACTGAACTTGGATTAGAGAACGAATGAGACAAAATTACTACATGAGCAAGATAAAGTTCATATTTACTATGATTTCTCCATGCTTGTTTTTTTCTGGTACTGTATAAGCTTTTGTAAAGTTATTTCTAATTACAGCCTTAGCCATGAGGTGGCAGCAAAGTCAAAAAGAAAAACTGAGTATTTTAAATATTAAATATTTTGAAAGAAAAAATATTTTAAACTCATTTTGTTTCTATTATTTAATTAGAAATTAGGTTACTAAAGTATTTTTTACATTTTCAAAACGTATAATTATTTGAATGATCTAGTGGCCTCATTAATCCTTGAGATAATCTAACCCTGAAAAGAAATTAAATTGTACAGAGAGATCTTTGAGAAAAACACAGATTGATAGATTGATCACCAACCCAGTGTCTGCCTAATGAATCAGATCTCAGGCCCTAGAATCCTTGTATGAAAGAAAATAAATATCCTTCAAAAGATTCTGGAATAAATCACAAATAGCTACATAGTCATTTGAAAACAAACAACTAGTAAAATCTACTTGGAGAAGCTAGCTACCCTAAGCCTAAGATTATTGAGAAATATGGTTAGTATTTCTAAAAGTATGTCAAAAGAATTTGCTCCCTTTTCTAATCTAACTGCAAATACCTCCCTTGATAGCTAAAGCTGAATTTCAATTATCCATGTTAAGCTAATACAGAGCACAATAACTTGGCTAATTGAAAAATCACAAAAGCCGGGCTCGGTGGCTCAGCCTGTAATCCCGCGCCTTTGGGAGGCTGAGGTGAGTGGATTGCCTGAGCCCGCGGGTTCGAGACCCGCCTGGGCAAGCGAGACCTCATCTCTACAATAAACCAAAAAAATTAGCCGGGCGTGGTAGCGCGCGCCTGTAGTTCC